>VUQI01057508.1:4546-21006 GCA_015106735.1 Paratilapia polleni
TGAAGTATTGTAATTCATTATTATCAGGTTGTTCTAAAAGCTCCCTGAAAAGCCTTCAGTTAATCCAGAATGCTGCAGTGAGAGTACTGACAGGGACTAGAAAGAGAGACCATATTGCTCTCATACTGGTTCATTGACTCCCAGTTAAATGTAGAGTTGAATTTAAAATCACATACAAAGTCTTGAATAATCAGACCTCATCATATCTTAAAGACCTCACAGTACCATATTATCCCAGTAGAGCACTTGGCTCTCAGACTGCAGGCTTACTTGTGGTTCCTAGAGTTTCTAAAAGGAGAATGGGAGGCAGAGCCTTCAGCTATCAGGCCCCTCTCCTATGGAACCAGCTCCCAGTTTAGATTTGGCGCTATATAAATAAACCTGAATTAAATTGAATTGAATAAGTCTGGTGACTTTTCCCAAAATAAGGTAACTTGCATGATGGATATAGTGAAAAAGAATAATGATTTTTGTTATAATATCTATCTATCTATCTATTTGGGAGGGCTTTTTTAGCTTTTATTGAGATAGGACAGTAGAGAGAGGACAGGAAAGCTGGGAGAGAGAGCAAGGGGAAGGCGTGCAATAGCAATAGCCTTATGGCATATGGGTCACCTGCTCAACCCGGTCAGCTATGCCAGCACCAAGAATAATGATTTTAGAAAATAAAAATCAACCCAGCATGTAATGTTTTCCTTAAAGATGGTGCTAAAGACTGAGATCACAGGAGCAGAGAAGCACAGTTAAGATGTGATATTGCTTATGTTGCCACAGGCCAATTGTAATCATTTTACATGCTGTATATCTCGCTCAAGTCAAGCTAAGATATACACAGCTCAGTCTAAGAAGCTATTTGGCATCTCCACTCAAAACAAGGTAGAGTTCTTTTTCGGTTTAATCCACTGTGTACATGAAATGTAGCCAGAAGAAGAGAAACACCCAGCTGGAAGCGGAAACCGTGAAGACAAGAGCTCATTACTAAAATAAACACTCTGTTCTCCTCTTCTGTGTCTTCTCTCGTCTCTCTTCAATCTTTTTCATGCATGAACACCAGTGAGGCTTTGTTCTCTTCATTTGAACGCATTGTTTATGTGTTATTGAAGATAAAAGTTAGGTAGGCTTTCCCAGCCTCCCAAGGGCTACACTCAGAAAGTGTTTCCAGGCAACCTCATTTAGCAGTGGTAAAAGCCCAACAACAAAAGACATGAACTATAATCTGTGGGCAGTTAAAGAGGTGGAGAGTGGACGAGAGAGTGAAGGAGACAGGAAAAGATTAGAGCACATATTGGTGCTGTGTGTTGTTATGTGGTCATGCTGAGTTGGGAGACTCTACAAAACCTCAGTGTCTCATGTATTAACTATCAAAGTAACATTAATATTTACATCAAGTGGTGCTAAGATCTTTATAATTCTAAAATGAGACTTTGAATTAGCATTGCACACACACCTCCGCGAGTATATTGTTAAAAAGATCACATCTTGACCTGTGTGGGAAAATATGTAATGGAAATCAGCAAAGCTGTTTGGGATTCAAACTGTGTTTTCTTTTTAGCAAGACTGTAAACATTGGCCTTTTTCATTAGTGTATCAAGTTTTATAGCAGACAAATTGGTCAAACATAGACTTTTCCCATATTTTTTAAAGTCGGAAAGTTTTCTCTAACTTTGGAATGTTTTGATTTAATGAATCTTCACACATTTCATCAATCAATCACTGCCATGATATCTGTAATCCTGTGATCACTGCAGGAATAATTCAAATATATAGCCTTTACTGTGCAATCCATCACTTTCGATTCTTTCTCTTTGAAGCTTGAATTTGAACCAAAAAAAGAAACAAACAAATAAAAAAAAAAAAACCTAACTGACTTAAATGGGTGTCAGTGCTATAGGAAGACTTGCCGGTGAAATAGTTTAACTTCAAGAAACAGTAAGTCAGTCAAAATGTGAACATTTTCGGGGCAGCTGTGGCTCAGGAGGTAGAGCGGGTCGCCTACTAATCGGAAGGTCAGTGGTTCGATTCCTGGCTCCCCCAGTCTGCATGCCGAAGTATCCTTGGGCAAGATACTGAACCCCACGTTGCTCCCGATGCGTTCATTGGAGTGTGAGTGTCTGTGTGAATGTTAGTAAGCACTTAAGTGTAGATAAAAGTGCTGTATGAATGTATGTGTGACTGGGTGAATGTGGCCTGTAGTGTAAAGTGCTTTGAGTACACAGAAACTGAGTAGAAAAGCGCTATATAAGTACCAGTCCATTATCAGAAACTGCATCCTGTGGTATTACAGTACTTTTTATGAAGCTCTCCACATGACAAGGGAGGAAAAAATGTTGTTGTGTGGCCACATTTAGCATGGGAGGGAGCATGGGAGATAAGGAGGTTGTGGCCATGAGTTAATAAGGCATAGGAACATGATCAACAAATTGTGGAAAGGTCTTAGCAATGCAACCAAGGGTGTTGGTTTGATTTGGACAGTGGAGGGATATAAAGTTGGGTCCTCCTCTTTAAAATTTAGTAAATTTTCATTTAAATTTCCCACAGTGATATCGCAATCTGTCATTGCTATACAGAACTTTGCTGACTGTGGTGATCCCACATCAACCTGACAAAATAGCAGTATGGCTTGCCGTACAGCTTTATGGTTTTAGTGAGTGAAATTCTGGTATTTTCTTAGTCTGTTACTTTTCACTAATTGGGAGGTATCTGTGTCTGTGTGTACCCATAGAATACGGATGCAGCTTGCTAACCAAGCTAGCTAGCCTTAGCTTATAACTTGGCAGTGCAGCCAGCACTTCTGGATCCCAAAAACTAACAAGGTCAAAATGTGAAGGTCAGAAGTGGGTGATGCCACGGTAGCCACATTCATCTTCGGTCTATGATCTAAGTGCACAAAAAAACAACTTGAACACTGGGATGCGATTGTTGCTGTAACAGCCTCTGTTCTTTTTTTTGCTTCCATACAAAAGCATTTGTGAGCTCCATTACTGATGTTGGCTGATACATTACCCAAAGGTGTGGATGGACTTTTGGTCTGGACTCCTTGCAGGATCACTGTTGTCGTCAATGTCATTTCATGCCATAACTTTATGATTATCCATCATTTAAGATACAAGGACTAAACTACAAAGAACAGTCCCAGAGCAGAGGTACACCAAAGTATGTTGTCACTGTGTCTGCACACTCAACCATATAGCCTAATCATAGCTATTTAGAATTTATTTTTAGTTTTTGGCACAATGGAAATAAATCTAGGACTTCATTGTTTGATTCTCTCTTCTTTGAGAGACATGTGGCAACATTTTGCAGTTGTAGCTGATAGTCAAACTCAACAAAACTAAAAAATGGCACAAAGGAGAAAAAGGAGCACAAAATTACCTTCAAAACCACTGCTGCTTATTTTTCACACTTTGAATCAATGAGGCTGAATGCATCTGCAAGATCACACAGACTTGATTAAGAAAGCACCATCTTGCTACTGATGAATTCTTAATGGATTTTGAAGCCTTTGGGGAGCCACCACATGTGTCTGCTGGCCTATAAACAGAAAGCCAGGGAGAAGCTGAGGAAAACACACACGCACAGTATACAACTGGCATGCGAAAAGCTTATTTGGAATGAGTTGTAAAAAGGACAAATTACAAGTCAGGTTGACGTGATAAATGTTAACGACACTGTTAAGATAAGGAAGAAGACACTGGATTGAAAAGCGCTGAACTGGCGGGAGTGAAACAGTCCTCAAGATATAATTACTGTGTCAACCCAAGAGACTACATCATAAAGTCATGTGATTTTCAATTAAGAAGCCCTGAGAGCCTGTACAGGAAAATCAATGCAATCATGGCGACTGGAAGGAATCATAAATCAGTGGTAGAAGTCCGTGACAGTCCTGCAGGACTGTGATACGTCTGTGTTTGAGGACAGAGACTCCACAGAGACGGGCTCCAATGGCATTAACACACAGACCATTAAATACCAATTACAATCCAATTACTCCACAATGACATCATCAAAAGGAGGCCCCTCATCCAGGGATCGATGCATGTCAGTCAACACTGAAATACTGAGGTTGCTTAGCATCCAGGAGGGTAACACCATGACAACAACAATGGATAAAGGAATACTTGTATCCTGTAGTGATAATGACCAGTTGAGTATACTATACCTCCCAGGAGATTAGTACAAATACACACAAACGGCGTACATGGCTACTGCATGTGTGTGCATTCATATCTGGAACTGTTCCTGTGGGTTTCAGCCTTTTAATTGGACACATGGGGATTGAGGGTCTAATTAATGAAATCTGATCTACTTTGACCTGCTATGTTAATGGGTCCGTTAATATGCGTGCAAGTTTAATTTAGACTAAATTTACAGCTCCATGACCTGCATCCCCACTCACTCCTTTAATCTTCACCTGTTTACTATCTCGTCTTATATATGTAGAACAGTCTCTGTCTGTCCTTGTTAGCCTCATTTTTGGTGTTCGAAAGGTTTTTGAAAAAATAAAATAGACGTTTTCCTGATAACAGAAAGTGAACACATCTTCATTAAATTAAAGCAGCATGAGATTTCACATAATGCAAAAAGATACAATAAGATGTATAAATGGAGACTGGAGACATGTTGCATTTTGAGAGCAAGTTTTGACATATTTGAGAACCGGTCATTATGTAGCATTACTAGCAGAAGTTGATGTAATTTCCATAGGAAGAAAATAATGGCGGACAGAATCTGTGGGCTGCATCTGATAGTTATTGGTGAATTTCTTGCAGTGATGTGTAGAACCGGTTCTAGATTGGGTACTGGGACTGTGTTAGTAGAAAATGAATTAGGGAGAAGGAAACCAAGGAGCTGTTTCTCCCTGTTAGTCCCACACTGATTCACAGGTTTGTAGAGTACTGCAGGGATGATGTTTTTTGTAGGCCAACCTGGAAATCAGCATCACCCTGGTTCCCTCAACAAAGAGCTATTGGGATTTTTGCATTGGGTTTTGAGTAATCACAGAAAATAAGCTCTTGGGGAAATAAACGTGTGTTACACATTTTGTCTAGCAAAATAATTTTCACACACTGATGTCACTTTTATGATCTTTCAGGTTAGTCTATAAAAGAACTACACCATGGCACGACTTTAAGGTCTCCTGTGTTCAGCATGATGATGTTGAATGTCATCAGCAACTTTTATAGTCACATTTAATCACTTGTTATCAAAACACCTACTCTGGGACACACATTGGCTCATTACTTACGTATTTAATGCTGTAGAACAAAACCTGAAACTGTCTAAAGTTTGTTTTTACCACAAACCTTATTTCAGGCATCCAAAAAACATTTTAAAAAATCCATTTATCACAAGACAAGGAAACTAGAAATGCAAAAGTGTCACCTCATTTATGGGCCCACTATTAATTTTGTTAATTGTGTTTTCTCATATCGTCAGATTTGTTTTGCATTCATTAAATATGTACAAACAGGTCAGTTTAAGTAATGCACAAATGCAGTTTTTGTTATAGTTGCTGTATCTTTGTGGCTGAAATCAAACAACCATTAACCCCTCTGAGAAAAATTGTGATAATGATAATGACGGGGTTTTTTTTTCCAAACTGAATTGTAACCCAGAAAATTACTGGGCGGAAGACTCTGGCTCTTTGGAACTGCTTGTCAATTAGTAGCTGACATATGTCCTGAGGTTAATGAACCTAAACAAACCAGGCATTTTTTGAAGGACAAGTAAGATTTTAAATAATCCTGGCCTAATTCAGCTTCTTTCTTAACTGTGTTCAACTGATTGAAGTCTTATCCAGAGTAGCAGTGTACAGAACATTCAGTCTCACCTTTAGCTACTGCTTGTCATCCGATTTATGGGCTCTCTGCTGCCTGTACTCTCAGATTGTTTGTGAGGGAACAGCACTGAATAATTTTATAGCTTTATATTATATATTAACAACACACACAGTGTGATAGGTCTTCTCTAAAGCAGATGTGTTAATTTCAACACAAGTTGCGTCAATTTCCAGCACACAAATGTCTCAAAATGACTACACATTTTGTGTTATTTTTAACACAGCTGCTGTGTTGACAGTAAAACGTTTTGTGTTAGATGTTCAAACACAGTGACTGTGTAAAAGCTAATACAATATGTGTGGTCCTTATATTGACACATTACTGTTTTAGAAAATGTTAACTTATTCCTAAAAATCTTAAAAAAACGTAAAAAAGCCGACACCCAGCTTACAAAAGTCAACATTTATTGTAAAATTTTTTGATCAGGAACACATTACATGAAATTTTTAAATGCATATAGTCATGAATTTTTAAACAAAAAGAATCCTTCCAATATTTTCAACATGCCTACCATTACAAAATACATGTTCTCATTTTTCCTCTATTTAAAATACAGGTCTAACATTTTATTAGTATGAAACAATTATAGCATTGCTCATACTTATGGTTATTAAAATTTTTCCTTTCAGCCTAAATTTTATCATATTAGGTTATCAACAAACATGGTTGAAAATTGTTAGCGTTAGAATGACCCATATAATTGTGTACCTGGGATTTAAGTAAACTCTGTCTTCCTAAAAGCATGACAACAGACTTAATGGTCCAGATCATTTAGGCTAACCATTTTGAAGACATGTTTTTTTAGACACCCCAGAAGTGCAGTAATGAGAAAACTTGTGAGAAAATCCATCTGGTAAAACTTTGACAGTCATCATCTGTACAATAACCATAGTTTGATCTATGACTTCTTTTGCACATGTAATGCTCCTCTGTCATTAAGAGTTGTAATAGGTGACAAATACATTTGAGCTGCAAATACACAGTGCAGTCATTAAAGGTTGGTGATTAGCTGAGCTGCTTGTAACATGACAGTTTCAGCAGTTGGAACCTCTCGGACAAACCTTTGATTATTGTTTTATCATTTCAGCTGATAATTTACATAGTTTGAAATATACGCTGCACCAAAGTCATTAGACTACAATAGGCATACATATTTGATCAATATTGCATACCTTCTGCAGCTACAAATATAAATATAAATACCAGATTGGACCTGTTATATGGACCAATTTGTGATATCTGTAGTGTATACAGATATTTTTAAAAGCTGGAATTATTCCATAATATTGGTCTCTGTGCAGTTTTCCATTTATATTCCAGGAATGTATGATGTCAATCACCCTTGCTATCCAAAGCTTTGTGGCATTCAGTACGTTTGGGTTTGATCTGCTTTATTAATATCTTTATTGAGATTTTTCTTTTTGACAGAATGTAAAAGCCCTGACCTTTAAGCCTTCATATGACACTGTTTTGAATCCAGGTAAAAATGTCATTTCCTGGAACAATTAAAAACATGAATGTGAATGAATATGCAAGGACACTCTTGTCTGTTTTCTTCTCGTCACTTCTCTCAATTTTCAATTTAGTTCATTTCAGTGCTTCATTTCCTACACTCTGGAGTGATAAAATAAATTACATTCATCACAGAATAATATTAATGAAAAGAAAACTAAGAGTAATCTACAAAGTTATTATTGGTTCTGTATGCTTTGAGTTTTTTCCCCCTTTAGGTGTCCAAATCATCTATTAATAGCCTTTGCAGAAGAAAATTCAACACCAGCTTTTATGACCAGTTTGTGATAGTATATTAATTAATACAGAGCAGCAATACATGAATTTTTATATAAAATGTCACAGGTCAGTTTTTCATGTGTCCAAACAGTTGCATTTTTGGAAGATAAAATCTTCCCTCATGTGGATCAGTTGCATATTGTTATACAGAAAGTCTCTCTTATATATTAGTATCTCCTCCACAGTTGTAAGAAGTGGGTGTGCGACTCAATTTTCCCATGATGATAAATGAACACGCTCTCTCTGGGCTTTTTTTTTTCTTCTGACTTTGATATTTTCTCACCTGGAGGCTATAGGAAGGCAGGAGGGATTTAAAGAAATCACTCACATGCTGCTTGAACATAACTGGAACGCTGCCTCGTCTCTGTAATGGGGCGGATGATAGCTTACCATCATAGCTTTAAATGTGCACCTGCAGCATTTGTGTGTGGCATGCTGAATGCAACACATTCTTACGCCCTTCTTTTCATGCTAGTCTCACTGATATTCCTCCTCTTGTGATTTGTATAAAATCTTACTCATCTCCCTCTTCTTTCTTCTTTTTTCTCCCCTACCTCTTGTTGTGTTCTCTTCTATTTCTGCAGTTTTTTTAAAATCACATTTATGTTGGCCTGGGTCCTTTGCAGCAATTAAAATGATGTTAAATTGGGAAGCATGCTGAAGAAGAATATATTTTAATCTTCTATTCTGTTTTGTTTTTTTTGTCCTAACTTCTCTTTCTGAACCATTTCTGCCTTTATCTCTCTCTGTTCTCTTAACCCATCCACCTGTTTTGCTGAATCGTGGGTGTCTACATTAGTGTGATTGCCTTGAAAGCAGCAATATGAGAATAGTAAAAAAGAGAGAGGGGCAGGTTTGGATGAGACTAAATAATGGTACTTAGAGCATACATGACTGAAGCTTTTCCTCTCTACTTCTTGTTCATGATTGTGCGGCCTTTAGATAACGGTGCAGTGCACTGTTGGGGAAAAGGAACATGTTAAATATTGCACAGCTTTGAGTCAATTTAGGTAAAAATATTTTTGGAAGTGTCTGCTCCAGTCTTATTCAGTTCCAGGCATATTCATAGGCAGAGGTGTTCCTGTGCTATTTTTATAGGTTGAATCTATGCTTTCAGCCAGCTAACCCATGATGCCGTAGCACGTGTATTGCAGCAAAAATCACCCCTCAACTCCCAACTTACACTTTGTCCTAGGGTCACACTGATAATAATAGAAATAGGGATAGAAATCTCAGTTACATCCAAGTTAGAAGTTGCATGGTTTGAGGCCTTGGGTTAAAAATATAAGTAAAATAATACATATACAACAGCTGTTGCATATATTCCTGTGTTTGTCTAAAAGGTGCATATATTTTTAAAATGGTGATTATAGTTCAGGCCTACTTGTGGGCATTTCCTGTGGCAACATCATATTTGGGAGATGTTGCTACATGGCAAATTTGCTGTCAAATAGTGAGGTGCGTATTGCATTATATTCTAAAAAAAAAAGTTGAATTTGGGAAGCTATGCTCACTTTGTTCCACTTGGAAGCTAATTAACTGCCTAGCAAGCAAGGCTAATTTTAGCTATAAAATTTGGAGATATCCTCTAAAGATTGAAAAGTGTATTCAGAACAAAAAAGTTGTGGGCTGCATAATCCAAACAATGACTTGGATGATCCTAAAATTCTCCACAAACCAGTGTCTGACATCACAATGGGCAAACTGTATAAAGTCCATGAAGTTAGCTAGTGGCTCAGTCACACTAGAGTAAAAATAGGATGGCAACCTCCTTGCGACTAGAAACAAAATCTGTGGTTGCCTGTTGCATTGAATTTTTTCACGTTGCAAGTAGTTACAGCGAAGGACTGGCCGCCCATTGGTTGATGGTGTTGCATGCTCAACACTTTTGATCACAAGGCGATTCCACAGGTTGCCTGATGGGAGGCAACCTGTCTTCAAACAGTTGCAGTCTGACTCGGACTGACTGCATTCACTCTCAGACAGACTGGTGAAAGTTTGCAAATAATTGCCATCTAAATTATAAATGCAGACAGATTGCCAACATGTTGCAATCAATCTGAGGCAGTCTGCACCGATGAGAGCAACTCATCTGCGATGCAGCTCATTGCAAAAGGGAACCCGACTCAACTGCTTGCCAAGTGGTTGTATTCTGGTTATATTCCTATGTAAAAGCAAGGTTGTTGAGCGTTTGCATCTTTTTGCAGTTAAATCGCCATCATGCGGGAAACTATGTCAATTTCTGTGGAGGAATTTCTGAATTTCTGTTTCAAATCTATGAGGTTCTGCCTGGATCCTGAATCTAAGTAGTTAATGGGAATTTCTGTTTAATGTAAATTTCAGATTTGCATCAGACGGTAACAGATTTGTGATTTCTGCTGATTTATCACGGTTATTTGCTGTATTATCACAAACAGATTGCATGCAATTGCCACTGACCACATTCAGTCGTAAACTGAAAGCAGACTCACTCAGTTTTACCACCATCTTGACGCACCAAAGTCGCTTTGAAGATGGCTGCAAGTGGTCGCAGACCTGGTCCCTGTTTTCGAAGCAGCCATTTCTGAGGCAATGAGATTGCAGGTTCATTGCACATTTCCACAATAATTGTGGTCGTGCTACAGTCTCCAATTTTAACTTTAGCCACAAGCTGTTATTTATTTTTTATTTTTTCACAGCTGTTGTAATTGATGCAGTATTATAAACTAATTTATTTTCTTTTGCCTGACCACAAAGATATTACTCCAATCAACCTTAACTGTTAATTTCAATTTTTCAGTATCAAAATATTCACACCTCCGAGTATTGAACAGCAGTAACTGACAAACATAAACGTAGTGTTTATGATGTCAACCATATTTTTCATGGAAATGTTTTAAAGCCCTGAGATCATTCAAAAAACAAGCAACAGGAGTGGCAACCATCATCACAAATCACACTTAAGTATGTCTTTGGTTTAAAAGTGTCTGACTGCTCTCTGATTTGTTTATTTGGCCGGTCTCTCTCGTGGGCTGTGCTGCTCATTTCTCTGCAGATGCAGTCATGGCAGAAAATCAACAAGATGCCATATGAATTTAAAAAAACAAATCAAAAACAACTTATAGCACAAGATAGAATTGCTTTAGCACTTACCACTGCTTTGAAGTGGACCCTTGAAAATCCCCAATCCAAACAATTATTTAGCTTTTTTTCTTTTCTTTTTTTTTTTGGTGTGTGTGTGCCACAGTTATTAAGTTAATTGAAGATGTTGTAATTATCTTCCGCTATAACTGAATCCTTTCTTCAGCCAGTGAATAATATAAGTTATCAGCTGTTAGATTTCTTAGGCATGTGTTTTGGCTAATTGAAGTCTGGTACCATTATTTAGCCACTACATCCAGTCTTGTATTCTTTCATTTTAGATGTTTGTCCTAATGATAGAAACTGTGCACAACTGAGATTCTAGGCTATTGGATACTGTCCAGTTAAATGTCTCTACACAAACAGTGTATTTGGAAAACATGATAAGTGGAAATGTTTTCAGTGCAATTTTTAATTATTAATGCAACATCACTTGTGAATGCATATCATGTGTTGTAGGCTTTGTAGCATGCTAATATTTTCTGCTGAGAAACCATGGGATTGAATCCCACCCTTCATTGTGTCTTCATCTGCTGAACTTTCTACTGTTTCTCTGTCCACTGTGTAACTCTCAGAAAAACGAATAAAGCTTTTGAGAAGGCTGGCCCTTAAGAAAAAAAAAAAGAGAATAGAGCAATCATTCCCCGTTACCATCCAATCACCCAGGGTCCAATAACTTGGCATGTCTCATATCACATCAGCTCTCAGTTCAATCTGCTGGGAGAGAGGGGACTTAACCTTCTGCTCTGCACATGCACACACTCACAAGTAAACCACACACACAATGAATATGATGGCTGATCGCCCCATTTACAGTTTCTTTCAGAGTAGCTGACTGTAGTTGGCACGTGAAGTGGTATTTTAAAGAAAACCAGATGTTGGATTATGTCTTTTTATGTATTATGCAGAACCTCCTGAATGTGTTGATGCTCAAGGTGAAAATATGCACTCAGGTGCAAAAAACCTCATTTAATTCATCTACATTTAATCCTCCTATTTCAAGTATGATAAAGACCTTTTTTTTTTTTTATCAAGGATTTAAGAAGTACTAGAAATGAAATGAATCAAGATAAAACAGGCAGACAGAAATCCCGGCATGACAAAGCAATATCTGAGAGAAGCCCTACATAAAGTACTGTGCAAAAGTCTCGAGCCACCCCTCATTTCTTTAAATTTTGCTAGGAAATTGGGAAATAGGTGTAGCAGTTTATTGAAATGTGTAAACATACATATAATACAGTATATTAAGGCAAAAAAAGAGTTTGTACACTTCTAAAAAGTTGAAAGTGAATATTTGGTATGACCACCTTTATTCTTCAACACAGCCTGAACTCTCTTAGGCAGCTTTCTTGTAATTTCTTTAAGCAGTCTTCAGGAATAGTTCTCCAGGCTTCTTGAAGGACATTCAAAGCTCTTCTTTGGGTGTTGGCTGCCTTTTGTTCCGTTCTCTGTCAAGATGATCCCACACTGCTTCAATAATGTTTAGGTCCGGGCTCTGGGGAGGCCAATCCATGACTGATAGTGTTCCACTGTGTGTTTTTCTATCCAGGTGTCCCTTTACTGCACTGGCAGTGTGTTTGGGATCACTGTCATGCTGAAAAATGAAGCTGTTGCCAATCAGACACTTTCCAGATGATATTACATGGTGGATCAAAATCTGACCATACTTTTCTGCGTTCATAAATCCATCAATTCAGACAAGATCTCCAAAACCACTGACTGAAATGCAGCCCCAAACCATGATAGAGCCTCCAATATGTTTTACAGATGGCTGTACACACTCACTGTTGTATCTCTTTTGACCTCCTCCATACATACTGACGATGATTTGAACCAAAATTCTGGCTTCTTGACAGCCACCCTTCCACTGAGACCATTTCTGGTGAGGCTCACCATGGTGAGATATGCCAGGTTTTTGGCTAATAGCTGAATAGCTCTTTGGGAATCACCTTGTTGGTGCAAAAATACTATTTTATGCCTGTCAGACTGTGTTATCTTTGGCATTTTTCATAGATTCAACTAAAGAAACAGTTGTAGTTTCTTTAGTTGCTAAAGTTAGCTAGTAACAAAGTGCCTAAAGATACAATTTAAAATTGGTTCTTTGCTAAGTTGTAGAGAACTATTGCTCAAGACCACTGTATGAATGGCTGCTAGTATTAAATATTTGGGTATAAATACTTGTCTAAATCCAAAATTGTGACCCACATTTATGCACTCAAGGCCTGTGGGACCTTAAAGATATCTGTATGAAATGCCCAGTAGAACTTCTATCATTTGATTGATCATTGCATATTTTTTTCCAAAATACCAATCAATGGATCAATTTTATGGAGCATTTTGGCATCAGTGGTCATTGTTTTGTTTTGCAGTGAACACATTTTCTCAAATTGCTGGCTTAACTCTGATTCCAGCTGCAGCTGATATCTGCTTTAAGTGAAAAAGGCTCTCATGGACCTGCATGTCATTACTAAATGGCAGACAGAGTTATCCAGACAGAGTTCCTGAAGACTTGGTAGATGCCAAGACAGAGCTACAAAGACAGCCAATATTAAAATCACATTCTTCAAGTGGCCGGAAACAAAACGGTAATATATAATGTGACATTGCATTGTAAGGAATAAGTACCAAAATCCTTTACTTTTTACTCTTTATGAAACAAATTTAGTCATTATAAAACACGTCACTGTTGAACTGAAAAGTGAAGCTTTAGCAGTCTGCATTGGTCAGATTATATATAAGTGATGACCTTTTTATCTTGACATCCATTCGTTTGATCTTCTACAGACTTAGTAGGTGCATTGTTGGGGGACCTGGGTAAGTGCAGCTTGCCAAGTTTGAGGTCATTTGGATGAGTGTTTCTCATATTTTGGCTAAAAAGTTGTTCTGTTATCTTAACAGTGTTTCCCCTATAGTGACTGCTACCTGCTCCACTCTGTGTGTAGGGGGAGGGGCACATATACACACACACACACACACACATAGTTGTTTGGCTATCTTCATGAGGACATTCACTGACATTAACGCATTCCCAAGCCTCGTACCACTAAGTTTAAAACAGAAGGGGTGGCCAGAAAGTTCATCCCTGTTATATAAAATGCAAACTGGTTCTCACAAAGACAGCTCAAGTTTTAATTGAATTCAAGTGAGTGAGTCAGTCACTCGTGTAGTTTGCACAGCCACAGTCACACACATTCATTCAGTGAGTGTATACTTATATCTGTCCTCTTTTCAAATGTTATGAAGACGTCTGTAAATTGTAGGTACAAAAACATGGGTCACATTCTCCCCAAATGGTTACTGCACAGTAATCTATAATCAGCACTGTACAGCAAATAAAGCCTGATTTAGTACCACCCCAGAGCCACACTCATTATTCACCAAGTATTTTGTTTCCTTTGTCTTATAAGCATTAAAGCTGTACTTAATTATTAAATACCCCTTATCATATTCTATAAAAAACGTCAGTGTAGACCTTAAAAGAGCTGTCATTTCCTTTATCCTCCCATATTTCTTTCTTCTTTCTTTCTTCCAATACTCATTTTCTCTTTCCTGTCTCTCTCCATCTCCCTGTAGCTGACGGCCCGTACAATTCCCATCTCTCAGTCAGATCCTAAGTGGCTGACTGTGCTCTGTTCAACTCCTCTCTTACCAGCTCTAATTGCAGTGTGGACAGGGCTATTAGCGTGTTAGTGCTCCCATCTGATAAAGGTCAAACCCCCTTTCCTGAACAGGCAGCTGAGAAAGGTGGGCAAGTGTGTGTGTTGGTGTGTGTGTCTCCACTGATTAAGCTTCACCTTTAGGCTCCAGTGAGAGGAGAGCTAGGTTCTCTGATCACTGCTAAATGCCTTACCAACCCACTGTATTCTGGGAGTTGACCTTCCTTCGGGAGAGTCCAAACACATATATAATATACACACATACAACTTACTGACGCAGGGTTTTGTGCTGCAGTTATGAAGGTGTTGTTCAGGTGCTTGGCTGCTGTCACATTACAGTAATTTGCTCTACTGGATGATTTAGTGTTCACTGTGCTTCTGCTCATTATGGCTACAGAGGGAAAGAAAGCAGAGGGGAGATGATTTATAAGAATTTAAGGGGGTGCAATTGAATTTAATGCAAATCAGATTTGAATTCAAGCAAGGCTACTCTCAGCCAAGAGAGTACAACTACATACAACAGTCACACTTTTTTACACCTTTGCTGAAGTATGGAAAAAATATTATTCTTAAAAATGAAAATAAGTGAGTCGAAAAAACATTTAAGGAAATAGTTATTTATTTAGTTTGAAACATTTCCATCCATCCATCCATCTATTCATCCATTTTCAGCTGGAGCTGCTTATCCAGGTCCAGGTCGAGGAGCAGCAGTCTCGGTAGAGGTGCCCAGACCTCTTGCTCTTGAGGATACTGAGGTGTTCACAAGCCACCTGAGAAACATCATCTCTCCAGAGTGTCCTGGGTCTGCCCCAGGGTCATCTCCCTGTAGGACATGTCTGAAACACCTCACCCAGAAAGCATCCTAATAAGAACCACCTTAGCTGGCTTCTTTAATGCAGAGGAAAGCTCTACTCTGAACCCCGAGCTCCTCACCCTATCTCTGTATGAGCCCAGACACCCTCCAGAGGAAGCTCATTTCTGCTGCTTCTACCTACGATCTTATTCTTTGAGTCACTACGCACATCTTATGACCACAGGTGAGGGTCTGTTTGCCAATCTCATGCTCCACTTTCCCCTTCCTTATGAACAAGACCCTGAGATACTTGAACTCCTTCACTAAGGGGAGCAAATCTACCCTAGTGCAGAGTGGGTAATCCACCCTTTCCCAGCTGAGAAACATTGCCTCAGATTTGGTCTGGTGCTTTGTACATTGGGCAGCAGTCAATCGTCAATTCCTTGGCAGTTCTGTTGTATAAATTTAATTAATGATTATACTCTTTTTTTTTTTTTTTCTAGAAATGCTTCACTAAGTTTGGACAGAACAATTAAGACTATGGAAGAAAAAAATTCAAATGATCTTCTTTTATTCAAATGTACATATATGGCTTTGTAGATACAGATGAGACAGATGATTCATCACTGGCTTGCATCATCTGTGCCCTTGACTTGGTGATGTGTGATGTATGCTTATTGTTCTTGTGCATTTAATTCTTTAAAAACTAGACTCTTGCTGACATACACCCACACTGACTTTATGCAGCTTTTCAGCTGTGTACAAGGAAAGATGACAAAGCATCCAGAGCCATGTTTGTGATGTCTTGTCACTTACAGTTCAGTAGATTTGTGCTATTGATGTAGCCACATAGCTGGCTCAACTTTTTTCTCCCTTCCACACATATGAAGATGGATTGGCTTGTTATGTAATTTTATTTTCTTTCGAATCTTTATCTTGATTGCTATGCGAACAGGATTGGATAGTTGCGCACTTAGTTTGCTGGGTAAAAAACTGACTCAACGTGGGTTGATATAGCAGCATTACTAGGTTTTCTAAAACCACTCAAGACAATGGGTTCTTTTAAAAGGACCATTAGATGCTAATATGATTTTTTTTTTTTTTTTTTATTTTTTTTTTTTTTTAAAAAAAATTTTTTATTTTTTTTTTTTTTTTTTTTTTTTTTAATTTATTGAGTTTTCTTTGTGTGTGTGTGTGTGTGTGTGTTAGATGCAGGTGTGTGGAGATGCATGAAGATGCTGCCCTCCACCTCACACCTAC
>VUQI01057510.1:15788-32289 GCA_015106735.1 Paratilapia polleni
GGGCGTCTTTGGCTTGTTGTGGTTTGTGGTTAGATGATGGGCAAATATTTGGGAATAGTAAATGATATATTTTAAATCCATATGAAGTGTGTTATAGGCTAATAGCTTATGATGACAAGGTGGCTTAGATTAAATGCACATACCTAAGTACCTGATCAGACTCCTCATGGTTTGCCTTTGATTCCTTGACAGTGATTGCCTGCAGTTTGTCTCACTGCTTTCACCTGACAACATGGATAACACACACTCTTTGATTACATGTCAGCTTTTACTACTTTATCCAGACTCCACACTCTTTAACCATAACATGAGCCTATTAGCATTTGCCATGCAGTGTTTATCTCAGCATTGTGTGACACCTGGGCTCAGATGGACTCAGAAAGGTTCTTACCATTTAATCCTGTTTTAATAATAATTAAAAAAAAAAAAATCACAAGATATTTTAAGTGACAGTCTGTTCGGCCAAGTAGTTTAGAAATGAAGAGATCGACTGTGCACACAAACACAGACTGCTGGCTATGAGCAGATATTTCCCAGAGTGAGGCTGGGGTTCAGTTTCAAAGCCTTGGGCCCAATACTAGCACACTCACTCTCTGCGGTTCCACTAATGCTACATCTCCGGTGCTCTAGATGATCACCCTTTCAGTTATGTACCTGTGTGGATCTCTGGATGCTCAGAGTGTGAAGAGTTGGATTTTGTGTGGTGCTGAAAGTGTATCAGCTGATTTATTTTTTTACTTACCACATTTTCTCTGCCTCTTTTTCATTCTTTCGTCTTGTGGCCCTGGCTGGTCATTGAGAAAAATGCCTGTAAACAATTCAGTGCTCATCTAATTCTGTTGCTTTCCTCTTTACCCACGCCATTTTCTGGTAATTCAGGCATCAGCCATTCAGTTTAGATCCAACTGTACCATGGGAGACTTACTGTTGTTTCATAGATCCAGGCCCTGTCTGCTGCCTCTTTGAGTTAGGCAGGTCTTTTCAGCTGCGTGAAGAGGAAGGATGTTAATTTATGATGAATGCTGCTTGTTTCTCATTGGCAGCTGGTGTGTATCATGGCCTGCAGACAGAGAGGGCTCTGCTCTTGACATACACCATCTCACAACAATGGTAATGTCATGAGCTGAACCTGGCAGTGAGCGAACAGTAATGAAATTCAGATTGAAAATTGCACCTGTCTTATTCTGAGTTATTGCTTAATGGCTAATGTGTACATGGCAGAAGGGGCCAGATCATCAGTGTGTCAGTGATGGGTTAATAACATGATGGTGGGGTTGCTTTATTATGTATGAGGGCTTATAGATGGGTGACAAAAAGATCACTTGGCTTCAGCAACAAAGAAGAAGCCCTGTCAGTATGCTCACTATGGATCAGTACTGGGTTGCTTAAATGTGACTAGTGCAGTGAGATGGTACATCATAGCAAAAATTAATCTGTTAGAGTGCAACAAACTGCTTTGTTAAAACCTTAACTCCTGCCATTAATGAATTCTTGATGACCCTTGAGGCTGGCTGCCAAAGCTGAGGTCTCTGAAGGACCCCACGAGATGGGGTTCACTTTATTCAAGCTGTTCAGCTGGCAGATCTTGTATTAGCATGTCAATAGAGATGGTTCATACACTGAACTGACTGAGGAGTTTGGACTCTGTTTTGTAGTTAACCGGCGTGCACTTGCTGGACTGCAGCTAGTCCAGACAGTTTTGTAGGCAGCTTGTGAAGTGGGTTAAACCATCAGCAGCTGTCTGACATTTACAATGGAAGCTTTAGGTATAAACCTATACTCCTCCATTATTATATACACATGTATGTTTTAAAAGCTTAGCAATATTAGGTTAACTAGCTGGCTTAACAGAGAGAGGATGGTGATGATATACGACAAAGCTGTGAAGCCAAAAAAATAAAAGTCAACAACTGAGCACTGTTTTCAGCATGACTCATTTTTATTTAACTAGTCTGGTGTTTACTCTTTTTTTGTTGTTGTACTTTGACTGAAGTGACAGCAAGTTCTGTGTCTGTGCCTCCTTGAATCCAGCTCTGCAATAAATCACAGATTCGTTGTCTGGATGTCGTGCAGTACATTTTCCACCGTTGTCTTGATCTGGCAAACTGCACCCTTAAGTAGTATTGTCTTGTTGTATTAAACAGCTAAAATTCAGCATGATCAGTCTCTAGATCTCTGCGTTGCTGACATTATGTTTTTTGGGTGGTCTATCCATCCATCCATCCCATTCTTTTGGACACAATATCTCAGGAATGCCTTCAGGTAATTTCTTCAAATTTGGCACAAATATTCACTTAGACTCAAGGATGAACCAGTTACAGTTTGGTGGTCTGACCTCACAAAACATATTTTTGGCCATAACTCAACAATGAATTAATTATGAAAAAGAAATCACTCATATGTCAAGTAAGATATGGCTACAACTTTGTATTCTGCCATCTTCAGCCTTACTGAGCAAACATAAATTAACTTACTACCTTTTATGAGAGGCTTTCAGTGTCTTCTCTTACATATTATATTAGTCTGGACAGGCATAGTATGTAAACTGAAACCTGACTGGTTTGCAGAGGCATACAAATGTGATGCTGTAATTCTAGTTTCATTTGATTGCTCAGTCTGGTAGCTCATGTCCAAAGCTACACATATAACCTTTTAATGGTATAATGGTAGTCACTTCCAAGAAGTAACTAATGTCTAGCTCAGACACAACCACCCGATTCATTACTGACACAGTACATGCACACGAGTGACAGACACACGTGAATACCAACACGGTGTAGTGTTGTTGAGAGGAAGTACAGTTTTAATGTGATGCAGGTTACCTAAGATTGGAAGGGATACCATTTGTTTCTGGTTGCTTTTTCCAGACTCCAAATGACTCCTCTGATCAGGGGAAATACTCCAAGCATAGGCTCCTTGAAATTTTTTAGTGGTCTACAGATGTACGCAAATTATGACAACCGATGCCAGTAGTGTACACTTGAGGTGATTCTGCGAAGGAAGCATGGTTTTAAACCTCTCAGTTCAAGTTTCATTTTGCTATTTGCTGGTGGTCTTTGTTGGTGTCATTATACCTGACTGAATACAATCGAGTTTACATTCCCAAGCATGCCATAATAAAACCTGAAAATAATTTGATCGACATACATTACTCACTCTGTTGTCTGTTACATGATTTTTTTACATTAAATATTTCTCTATCTTTTTGCAGAGCACAAACAAAAAACAAATCAAACATTGCATTAAAGTATACAGTAAGGTAATTGCACACCTTGTTGTGTGTAATTGTGAGGTGGCATTATGGTATACAGTACTCGAGTCACCCCTCGTCTCTTTATATTTTGTAGGGGAAATAGGTGCAGTGATTTATTGAAACATGTGCAAACATAAATGGAAATACAGTATATAAGGCAAAAACAGGGTTTATACAATTCTAATGAGCTTGAAAGTCAATATTTGGTATGACCACCTTTATTCTTCAACACAGCCTGAACTCTCTTAGGAAGCTTTCTTGGAATTTCTTTAAGTAGTTTTCAGGAATAGTTCTCCAGGCTTCTAGAAGGACATTCAAAGCTCTTCTTTGGATGTTGGTTGCCTTTTGTTCTGTTCTCTGTCAAGATGATCCCACACTGCTTCAATAATGTTGAGGTCCGGGCTCTGGGGAGGCTAATCCATGACTGATAGTGTTCCACTGTGTGTTTTTCTATCCAGGTATGCTTTTACTGCATTGGCAGTGTGTTTGGGATCATTGTCGTGCTGAAACATGAAGCTATTGCCAATCAGATGCTTTCCAGATGGTATTGCATGGTGGATCATTGTCGAAATCTGATGGTACTTTTCTGTGTTCATAATTCCATCAATTTTGACAAGATCTCCAACACCACTGGCTGAAATGCAGCCCCAAACCATGACAGAGCCTCCATTGTGTTTTACAGATGGCTGTAGACACTCACTGTTGTACCTCTCTCCTGACCTCCTCCTGATGATGATTTCAACCAAAAATTTCAAATCTGGATTAAGCACTCCATAAGACCTGTTCCCAGTGATTTTCAGTCCAGTTCTTGTGTAATTTGGCATACCTCAGCCTTTTCTCCCTGTTTCCCTTCCTTAAGAATGGCTTCTTGACAGCCACCCTTCCACTGAGACCACTTCTGATGAGGCTTCAGTGAACAGTAGACGGATCAGCTGAAGGGCCAGATGTATCTCTCAGGTCCTGTGTCAGGTCTTTGCTGGGTTTTTTCCTATTTCTTAAGGACATAACTTTCAGATACTGTTCATCTGCTATAAATAATTTTTTAGGCCTGCCACTTCTTCATTTGTCCTCCACTTGTCCAGTTTCCTCAAATTTTTTAAGGACACACTGCACACCATGCCCACATATGCCAAATTTTCAGCTAACAGCTTTTTGGGAATCACCTTGTTTGTGAAAAAAAAAATCAACTATTTTATGCCTGTCAAACTGTGTTATCTTTGGAAATTTTTGCAGTTTCAACGAAAGAAATGGGAATAAGTTATGTGTTTTTGCAACAGGATGCTAGTAACAAAGTGCCTAAAGATACAATTTAAAATTGGTTCTTTGCTAAGTTGTCTGTTATGTGTAGGCGCAACACTGGTTCATCCCTTGAGTTAGGTGCCTTTTTTTGCTTGAATGATTCATAGGTTGGTTTTAAGTGGCTTAACAAACAAACAAACAAATATTCCTCTGAAAATGTTCAGGTACAAGGACTTTACTGAAAATGAGTGCAAAAGCAGCCAATGTCCAAAGAAAAACCTTCAGAAAGACTGGAGAGCTATTGCTCAAGACCATTTAAAAAAATTACAAGAAATCTGGCTCCTTGGAAGCAAAATTTAAAGAAGTCAGGGGAGGCTCAAGACCTTTGCACAGTACTGTATCATTTGTAGCTTTATGCCAGTCATTAGCTTGCATCTTAGTTTTTGTGTTGTTATAAAACATACTTTTCACTGCTTATATGAGAATTAAAAAAATGTGTATGACATGTGTTATAAAGCACCTTCCAATGAACCCAAAAGTGTTGCTTTGGTTAAATGCTGATGAGAATTATGTGAGACACTAGGTGTGCCTCTGTTTGTTATTGCCCCAGGCCACAGGCAGCTACTCTGCTGAGTGAGATACAAATCACAAGAACTCTTCATGGTTGTAGCAGTTGAATTTGTAGCATTTGTGTATTGTCTTCTTCAGTCTAAATATCAGAGTGTATTGCCATCATGTTTAGACTTGGTTAGTTACCTCTTAACAACCTGCTGGCTAGCGTGAGGGTGGCAGGGTGGAAACAGACATGTTGGGAGTTGAAGAAATGGTCTCACTGAGTCACTGGCTGAGGATCCTCCAGCTGCCCACTTGTTTGACAAACCTGCTGTATACTGAGTGAACATTTGCAAAGAAAAAATATTCACTAGATATCAAGGCTGAATAAATTTTTTGTGGGACAGCTTGTTTGTTCTGTGGTCCAGTAAATTTTGGACTTCATTCAGGGTTGGTTTGTTCGCATGGAGTGGCAGTGACTAGTCAAACACACAGCTTATTCTCTTTCTTATTTAGAGTTAGATAAGATGGTTTGTACAGCTCTCTGTGTATGCTGGTGTAGTGGTTAACATGTTTGCCTTACACACGAAAGATCCTGGGTTTGAGATCAGGAGAGCCACAAATCCAGCTTCGGGGGTCACAAGCTAGTGTACTCCTAGTGCCGGTCCCAAGCTTGGATAAATAGGCAGGTTACGTCAGGAAGGGCATCCAGTGTAAAATCTGTGCCAAATCAAACATGTAGATCCATGCACTGTGGTGACCCCTTGGGAAATGAGGGAGGAACTGAAAGCACCTTCTTTCAGTTTAGTTTAGAGGAAAAAATTGGAAACATATAGCCTGGCTCTATTCAAAACTAATAAAATATGCCTATTAGCATCACTACTCACTACTTAACAGATTACATCAAATATTCTTTGGGAGGAGAGTCTTTAAGTTGGCCTGGTGCTGATGGTAGTTTTACATTTAATGCAAAGATTCACAAATGCAGTTTCCCAAAATGCTGCACTGTTCCTTCAACTAATCAAGCATAATGCTAGTTCAGTCAGACCATGAAGCTTAGCTTAGCAATAATGACAGAAGGTCAGCTAATTTCAGTGTCAGGCCATGTTAGCTGATGTCTCAACTGATACCCTTCTACACATCCAACTGGCTATCTCATAAAAGGTGCTCTATTTAAGCTGCTTTTGCTGTGCATCTGCAAGCTACTTTGTATCACACCTCCACCTACTGTGCATTTCACATGGGTTGTGGAAGGGTGAAGAGGTGCAAAATATAAATTACTGCAGATGGAAATGTCATCTTTTGTAAATAGTGCTTCTGACCAAATTTTGTTTTAATCTTTCAACATTTTATTGAATAAACCTGAGAAGACAGCTGGCTTTTTGTTTTTGTTGTTGTTTCTTATGGCAATGATAGTAGCAACATTTAAGTATCAGTTTCAATGTGGCAAATGTATAAAATGCATGCAGTCACACTAATGAATAGGCATGCACAAGATTATGATGTGCTATGAGGTGATATTGCATATTGTGGGTGACAAGACAGTGCAGAAATAACAATGTTAAAAAAATAATCCAACAAAGTACTATATTATTGTTTTGGATAATGTCCTATACAGCAGTAGCTCAAGGAAAAAGTTCTCCTCGAGCACGCTTTGTTGTAGAAATTAAACTCTGACCTCATGCACTGTATTTCACATGTGTATGGCTCATGTATGTGCACCTCTAACAGCACTAACATTAATATAGCAGGCTACTATGTCTAAATGACTGAGTTGCAGATTGAAAACAGATGGATGGAGCCAGTAGTTTTACATATCCCTGTGATTCTGTATCTTGTTTCCCAGTGCATATCTTTGGTTGTCCACTCTGTTTGTAGCCATTAGTAAGAACTACAACATTAAGCAAGTGTCACAAAATGACAAGAAAACCAATTAAATTCAATTCAATTCAATTTAATTCAATTCAGTTCAATTCAATTCAATTCAATTCAATTTTTATTTATATAGCACCAAATCACAACAACAGTCGCCTCAAGGCGCTTTATATTTTAGGGTAAAGACCCTACAAATTAGACAGAAAACCCCAACAGTCAGACAACCCCCTATGAGCAAGCATTTGGCAACAATGGGAAGGAAAAACTCCATTTTAACAGGAAGAAACCTCCGGCAGAACCAGGCTCAGGGAGGGGCAGCCATCTGCCACGACCGGTTGGGGGTGAGGGGAAACAGAAGACAGCAGAAGGAGACAGGACAAAAGACACACTTAAAAGACAGAGTTAATAATAGCTAATGATTAAATGCAAGTGGTGGAGAATGCAAGGAAGTGAGGAAGAGGAAGTGCTCGGTGCATCATGGGAAGCCCCCAGCAGCCTAGGCCCATTGCAGCTTAACCAAGGAAAGTTTTAAGCCTAATCTTAAAAGTAAAGAGGGTGTCTGTCTCCCGAATCCAAACTGGGAGCTGGTTCCATAGGAGAGGGGCCTGAAAGCTGAAGGCTTTTCCTCCCATTCTACTTATGTGGGCAGAACGGTGGTGCAGTGGTTAGCACTATATACATGCCTGACCATTTCCATTTCCATATGGGTCTTATGGCAAGCCATTTTAATATTCAATAGCACGAGTGAATATGTATTACAGACATGCATAGAAACTCCCTTCTGGAAAGTCAATGATTCAGTTGTTACTAGTCATAATTTCAATTTCAGATTTTCAGATAGCCCTAATGCAATTTTGAACATCCAAAATTTATTCTGACTAATATAAATGTAATTTATGTATCAACAATTGATTTATATATCTAAAATTGACTAGCAACCACACTATTACAAATATTCACACGTATTGCAGGTAATAATAAAAAAGGTCCATATATATATTTCAGACAACTTATAGATTTGAAATTATTTACAGCAGAATATAGTTAGAGTTTGGCATCTTCTGGGCTAGTGATGGGGCATTGAAACACCAGGCAGAGATGCGGGGTGGCAGTGGCACTGACGGGAAATTTGCAGCTTAAATAGGCTGCCAAACTGGAAGGGTGTGTTTCTAATTTGAGGAGGGAGTTTGGGGGTCAGGTCAATGACATGGTCCCCTTGTCATGTCCCAGGCCATTCCTTAGCAGTTTTTGCTGTGTGGCAGGATGCTTTCCATAGTGGTCAGCTGCTACATGAATTTGCTATGCAGTTTTGGAAAGTTGTGACAGATGGGTGTAGGCGATGAGGGGGTCAGATGCTGTTCAGTGTGACAAGCACTTTAGTTAAACTGATCTCATCGCGTTTCAGTGTGTGATTTGCTAGATTGTATGTCTTGATTTTGACTAACATGTTTTACCTGAATAGATGTTAAAGTCCACTATGAACCTTTAACCTTTAACTCTTTTGTCACATGAAATCAATACAGTATAAGCATTGATTAGGAATATCCATCAGAGTGAGGTCAATTTCACCTCCTTAACTAATGTTAAAGGGAAGTACATTTTAAAATACCACATTGCATATTAGCCTGAGCAATCACAGTTAAAGCTGACTATGGTGGGATGGACTGTATATAAACACAGGGCAGCGTATAGTAATTTTTGCTGAGTTTAATTGAGACAGTGAGGCATGGGACATCCTCAAGGCCAGTGGGGATAATGGAGATACATTGCCCAGGAGAGGCCATAGCTGGTCATATGCTGTACTGAGAAAATTTAAGAATGTGTCTCAAGGCCACTCAAATGTTGTAAATCTGATGAGAGGGGGACTGCACAGCTATTTGACCCTTGGACTTGTTTGATGAGAGGGTGCTGTGCAGTGTTTGGTCTGGGGAACAGAGACACACAGTGCAAAGTTGATGTAGTGCATTATAAAAGAAGTCCAATGTGAGGTCGTCTCACCTGCACTCACACTAAGTCAGTATCGATGGAGGAGGGGACAATTCATGACATCTTGGCTGTGTGTCCTTCACTATTGTTTTCAAGCTGACCACACCATCTGTCACTGTAGAAAACACTAGTACAGCTCAGTGACAGAAACACTGTTGCATGTCACCAGCCCGTTTTCTTTGCTTGTGCTCCTTTTTACTGGGGTGCTGTGCTCTTTTTGACCCAAAATTTCAACATATTTGACACTAAGCAAAGTGCACAACCCTGTCCAGAAATGATGACTAAACCTTAAACTTTGCTAGTTACACTAACACTTTAATGAGGCAGATTATTTTGGTTCGTTGAAATGTCAAAGCATGAAGAGGGACAAGCCCATTTACATGTCCCCTGCCCTGGCAAGGTAAGTATCCTTGGCTTTAACTTGACAGGGTCAGCCTGCTTTGGCTTTGTCTTCTCTTGGGACATCATTAAATTTCTGTTTCCACCACCTGAGTCTCTTTTAGGACTCTGATCACGTTTCTCCCTATCTCCCTCAGCTATAATGTGATGCCCTCTTTCCATGTCCTGGCTCAATTTTTAAAACATAAAGTTTCTTCTTACTCCCAAGACTAGCCACTTTTTATTCAGCCATCATTGAGCTCAGGCTGTGTTGGAAGGCCAGCTGAGCAGACCTTTTAAAATCGTTCTTGGCCTAGTTTGTGCCAATCTAAGGACAGCTGTATTAAAAATCCTCATAATGAAGTATTGTGCTCCACAAAGCCAAACAGACAGAAAAAGAGACCTTGCCGTGTTTTAATAGTCAAGGTCAGTCTAGAACTTTTCTGAATTCAAATTATAGCTATTAAACAATGTGTGCTTTTGACAGGACGGTGGCTATGCACTGCCCTGTTATCCATGAATCAAGAGAAATATGGAAAATAAAGCAGCCACCATTACTGCGGCGGTGCCTGTCTACAATGTATGCTGTCCTAAGAAGTGTTCTTTTTTTCCTTCCTTTCTATGTACACTGCTTTTGACAACAAGGTTTGGGCAGCTGGGAAGATCCGTGCAGTTCTCAGCTACTGATTCACCTTTTTTATGCATTCATACTGTACTTTATTCTGTGCAACAAGAACTGTATCTATTTTGCACATATGCCTATGGCCAATTTAGAATCACCAATTACTGTAACACGCATGTCTTTGGACTGTTGGAGGAGGTAGAAGTATCCGGAGGAAACCCACACACAGGGAGAATATGCAAACTCCAAAGAAAAAGGCCCACAGCTGACCAGACCAGGAGAGTTCAACCAGAAACCTTCTTGCTGTGAGGCGACAGTGCTAACCAACTGCACCATCACCCCAAATACACAAGCCTCAAGAGTACCCCTGTCTGGGATCATACATTTTACAGTATATGGTTCCCTTAGTGTGCAGAGGACCAAGATGTTAGCCAGATGTGGGTCAAGAATCATAAGAGAAAACATTTTGTTTTCTCTTACTACCAACAGCACAAAAGGTTTTGATTCATAGCAGTCAATCTTATCATAAGACTGTCTAACAAAAATGTAGTCCTTAATGCTGCTAACAAAAATAAATGCAAAAGAATGAAGGAATAATTTAGTTATACAAAAAATAAAACTACTATTTGTGGTGAAACAGGTAAAGTCAGCTAAGTTAACTTACTCAGTCAACTAATTGTGGTGGTAGTGTGACGCATAACAGTAGCTGCCCTAACTTGGACAAAGTGACAACCACAAATGTTAGCATCATAAACAGAGCACATGCAATAAATAAGATGGCCATCCTTACAGGGCACCTTCATTAGTGACGGGGCCACTGCTTAACCTGGTCAGCTCCTACTGCCATTCGGCTGTCACGGTTGCTATGACTTGTGGAACACGTAAATCTGTATAAATGTGTCTATACTTACATAGATGTTCTACTTACCGATTTTGTGTTATACCAAAATGTATGCCATATTGCTCAATGTCAAGCCACACACAACTTGCTGAATGTATTTATTTTACTTCTAAGGGAAGGTTTATAAAATTTTAACCATTCCATGTGTTGTACCGCTGTTTTCGTCTGTAATCTTTGGCAGGTCACAACTAAAATATGCACACAAAGTTACACACATATTGGTCATCACACACACGTGCGCGCGCGCGCACACACACACACACACAATGTCAACACCAACTGTATGTTAAAAAATAATTTATGTATTTATCTACCAAGCTGTGAGTTACACACTGATAGAGCTAAAACTCAAGTAAGATTTTCCACTAATTCATGGCTTTCAAACAAAATGCCTGCTGCCCAAATGCAGTGCAAAGAAAGGGCATTCAATCATTCAAATCAATTTTTCATTTTATGGCACCAATTCACAACAATAGTTGTGACAAAGCAATTTATACTGAAAAATAAAAACCAAAAAGCCTTTAGTAAAATTTATAATTTGGGATATGCTTGAAGATTTTCTGCAGCTGTCTCAAAGTTAACAAAGGTACTCAATAAAGTATGAAAAAAAAATGTTGTACACAAGACTATCATTTGATTATAGTCTATAGCCAAAAAGGCTTTCTTCTCTACATACTGTGCAAATTCACCCACTGGCACCTCTATATTCACTAATTAACAGGCTATTTCCTTTGTTTTGTCCATGTAAAAATGTGTGTAATAATGACATTTAGCCTTTACACTGAGTTGAGTTGGGTTATGTGAGGTTGCCAGGCAACAAGTAGATTTTTTTTGGCCAAGAGCAGTGACTTTCTGGAGTCTCTGCTGCTTCTGGAGCTGTTTCCACTTGTTTCTAGTCGTTATTCTAAACTGACCTTTTACTGGCTCCAACTCCATGTTGAACAGACAGATGAGAGCATCAGTATCCACATCTAAATGTATTTTCCAAAATGTTGAACTTTATTAGACTCATCAATCAGTATACAATTGAAAAAACAAATAACAAAAAATAAAAAATAAATAAACGCTGAGCCTATACTTTGGACAGGCAGATCTATCACAACTGTTGACAATTCCCAGGACAACATGGTACATTTATCGTATCAATCAGACTGGATAAATTGATTAGGTGTGATGGCTCAGCACTTCCTATGTGCTGTCCCTTTTTCTGCAGCAGTACTGTTGGGCTTTATTGACCTTGACCAGACCTGAGGTGAAAAACATCAAGATTTATTTCCATTTTAAGCATTTAGCTGGTACTGTTATTCAGGGGAACTTTCCAAAGGACACTTGAGCCTTAATTCCAGCTGTCAGTCATCTGTGGACCCACTGTCACTGACAACGTCACAGTTAAGGGGTAAGTTAAGTGCATCCTGTGATTTTCCTTCCATTTAACAAAAACTGCTTGAAGAGCCAAAATGTAAGTGTATGTATGTGTATCTGTGTGCATGTGCCTGTGAGTCTGGTTCATCTACAAGGATGACATGTCATTTCATCCTTGCCTGTGTTCTACATGTCACAAGGCAAGGATGAAATGACTGTAGCAGAAACAGAGATTATATCTGTTGTCAGGCATTCAAGATGTATGACTACTGTTGGATTCAGAATCTGCCTTTATTTTTAAAAAAGCTAAGAGAAAAATTAATCTGCCCTCTCCATTGTAAGGCCCACCACCCAGAGAAGCACGGGCATATCAACACATTCTCTGTCAGATGCTGCCTTTGTAGACACCTACAAAGTCTGCGTAAGGAGGTTGGAGGGGTGTCAGTAGCATGGGTCACAGGTTTATCAGCCAGGAACCCCACTACAACCTGCTTTAACTTTTTCTCTGTCACTATTTTGTTTTGTTTTAACTGTCATTTTACTTTTGCTTTCACCTTTGTTAGGTTCAGACATCATGCAGCGCCACCAAAGAACTCCTTGTGTGTAACTGAGACATGCCAGTGGCTTTGACAAAATAGCTTTATTTTCTGCACCGTGAATGAGAATGGTCTGGTCATATGCAGCGCTTAATAAAACCTAAAAAATACCTCATTGATTACCTTTGGCTTTTAATGGGATTAAAACCTGCTCTACCTGTGCTTAACCCAATTGCACTACCATTTCATGTAGACTTTTTTCTTTTTATGCTATTCAGCCTAATCTGGTCTGAAGCATAATAGCCCCGCATCATGGGCTACATTTTTTAAAGCCTGAAAACAGAGCCCAGGAGGAGAGCACAGAGTCTTGTTCTTTCTCAGGCACTCTACAATATTCCGAAAGGTTTTATGAATCTATTTTGTGCAGTGATGCCAAAAACATGTTGCTTTGCCCAGCTTTACTTGAGTACTACCCTTTTCCTACTGAAGGAACATTATGTTCCTTTAATACTATTCTGCAGTATATAAATCAGTTTATCCTCCCCCCACAGGTTCCTAGTATTTCTTTTGGTCTTCAAACCCTGCCAAGATAAGATTTTGTGCTCGATTTCGTCTCCTTTGAAAGGATGATTCCAGACAAAATGCTACAGGGATGGCTGGATAATTGTTTTAGCTGATGTGTAACTCTGTTGTATCTAGAGCCATCTGCTGTGTTAAAACAGCAACTACTGACCACTGGCTTAGTGCTAGATTTCTCATCTCATGATCTGACTGATATCCTCTGATACTGTTGTCAGATACTCCTATTTGTGTTTAGCTTGTCCTATTTGTGTTCTGGAACATTATTAAAAACCTGGGAATGTATCTGTTCTCTTACTGTATTGTACTTGTGATCCTGTGAGGATTTATCATTTGACCTTAGGGCTGATGATTCTAAAAACAAAAGCTGTATTGCCAGTGGCAGCTTTTTAATTTCTCATCAGTTTGGGCACTGAGATATTGTACCAGGCCTTTGAGAGGTCTAATGACTGTGTGCTAATTAGAAAGCAGGCAGGATGTGAAAGAGCAGGTACAGCTGAAGGAGAAGTATTATGGACACAGAGGGACTGCAGGGCTCTGAGAAAAGGTCATGCGAGGCAGCTGTGTGACCACTGTGAAGGATAGTACATGACATGAGGACAAAGCCAGTGACCCAACACTCTCAGAGCATCCTGACACACCACGCTCTGCTTAGCACACCTTTCATAAGACACACCTGGTATCTGACCTGCTTTCAGCTCGCAAATAGCAAAAAAATAACAACCATTTCAAAAGCATTTATTGAAGTTACAAATAGACTTTGTCTGTTTCAGCTGCCTTCATTGCAGTGAGAAGTAATATTTAGAAAACTTTAAACTTCATTACATAGCATAATGTAATACCATTTTATGTACTGTATGCAATAAGAAGTACATTTAATTTTAAACATTAAGTTATAGCTGCTAGACTGAATGCATTTTAAGTACTGGTGGGGTTAATGGAAATCAAACCAATAAATGTGGAAGTGCACCCACTGAGCTGTACATGATGTTGTTTGATTCTATTGCGACGATGGAGAAAGCAAAAGGGTGGGATATTTATTATCCATGGGAATTCAGTATGTCGAGATTAGAAAGTATTTGGTGATTTCATTAATGAGTTTTGCTGCATTGAGTAATCACAGTCATGGTCTCCACCGTCAACAATGCTGGAAAATGTAATTACTCTGAAAGTAATTATTTATTTGTGCTCTGTTTGGAGGATGCCTTTGGAAAAGCTGTTGGTTGCCTGATGGTGGTTGATGCCCTTGCGTCACGTTTTGACAGTTTACCACTGAAGAAGTGGTAAACTGTCAAGTGGTAAAGAAATACTAATACTAAATAAATACTAAATAATAGTATACTACTATTTATTCTACAATGGCAAAGCAGATACAGCATTTGTATTTATAAATCAAGTTTTGTAACCAACACATTATTTAAACTAGCTTTCTGAGGAGCTTTTCTTCCAGACTCAGAGACAAGCAAATTGATTTTTATGGAAATTTCTCTTGGGACTGGAGCAAAAGTGCAGTTTAGTATGGCTCACTGAGCAAACAGCAACTTTTCTTCCATTTTGGATGAATTCATATTTAAACATCTGTTAAAGTTTGAAAAGAACTTCTCGCACAATAAGGAAAAAGTGCCCAACAGAAGTTGAATTTTCATTACTCTGTAAGGAAATATGATTTAAAATTATACTGCATCTGCTGCACACAATTTCTCATTTTTTGAAAGAGAGTACATTATATGTGCAAAATGACCTCTATGCTTCAAGACCCTGGGGTAGTATTTCTCATAGCATGGGCGTTTCCAGGTTTGTTTTTTATGGGTGTCACAGGGGGTGAACAAGAACCAGTCGGTTATTATTAGAAATAAACACCAAACCAATCAGCTTTAACACTGATTGAAAAATTCACCGAGCTGTAATGATTTTAATTGTGGAAAGATCCCCAGCCTCCATAAACATGCATTAGGAGACAGAGCTACCCCTTAACAGTATGGCAACCACATTAAAGCACAAAATTCAACCAAGAGATGATGGAGCTTCCAAAATACAGTCTGAGAACTGAACTGTAAATAGATTTTTTTCTACTGAGTGGTAGAAGTAAAGGACAATGTCTCACACATTCTTTGCCTTCCTTCCTCACCAGACAATTAAATTTCATGGAAGGATAGTGCCACCCCAGCTCATCTCTGCCTTTAGCCACACACTTGCTTATGTCTGTTCTATCAGCGATACTCCCCATGGGTAACTCTATCAGTAACTCTGAACACATCATTATCCCTAACCAACAACCAGCTGTTACAGTGAGATACTTATCCCGACACCAACCTTGTCATAAATCTAAATAGTTATCTCTGCCATGGCTAACCATAACCTTTACTTACGGGGCGGCTGTGGCTCAGGAGGTAGAGCGAGTCGTCTACTAATCGGAAGGTCAGTGGTTCGATCCCTGGCTCCCCTAGTCTGCATGCCGAAGTATCCTTGGGCAAGATACTGAACCCCCCGTTGCTCCCGATGCATTCATCGGAGTGTGAGTATGTGTGAATGTTAGTAAGCACTTAAGTGTAGATAAAAGTGCTGTATAAATGTATGTGTGACTGGGTGAATGTGGCCTGTAGTATAAAGTGCTTTGAGTACACAGAAACTGAGTAGAAAAGTGCTATATAAGTACCAGTCCATTTACCATTTACTTCAGTGAGCTATAGGAAACTTGAATTTATTGGGAGAAGAGCACAATTTGAGAACACAATTATAACATTGCTAGGAGAGATAAAATACATTTTTGTGCAGCACATCATAACCACCAGTAACCTACAAATGTGTTTTTAAACCAGCAAGCCTAGTGTTAGAATGAACACCTAGCTAAGCAGTATATCATAACAAACGAATATTAGCACTAAATCAAAAGGTTTTTTTCAAAGAATCTCTTCCTAAAACTGTATTGAAGCGAGAAGCTGAGTAGGTTTCTGTGTTTTGACAACTGACAAAACATCACACGGAGTACTAAGCTGATGGTGTTCATCTAAGATGACAAGGGAACACCGTAGTCTATGCAGGTCAGCTCTGCTCAAGACTCATAGTTTGTCTTTCCTCTTAATGCTGGATCATACACTACATTGCCAGAAGTATTTGCTTGTCTGCCTTCACGCACATATGAACTTGAGTGACATCCCATTCTTAATCCATAGGGTTTAATATGATGTCAGCCCACCCTTTGCAGCTATAACAGCTTC
>VUQI01057514.1:0-11545 GCA_015106735.1 Paratilapia polleni
CCTGGTCCCCATGAGACATGGTTATGGAGGGTGGGGGGTTGCCCCTCCCCGCTGGTCGTTGCTGCCTCCCTGGGGACACGGGTGTTTGGAGGCTACGGGGCGCGTGGCTGGACGGCTTGGCGTGGTTGCTGACCCGCTTTTTTGGGGGTTGCGGTCCTGGGTGGTTCGGACCTCCTTGGCGCTGGGGGGTGGGTCTCTGTGGTGTGCGGTCCTTGGGCGCCTTGGTTCCTGGGGCCCTGTCCTCGGCTTGCGCTGGGGTAGCCAGCCTCGGGCGGGGTCGGCCGCCCGTTGCCGCTGGCCCTCTGGGGCTTCTACCCTTTGACCAGGGTGGCTCCATCTGGGTCTCCCTCCTCCTCCTGCTGGGGTGGATGCACGGTTGTCATTGGGACGTGTGGCCTCGGGTCCTCAGTAGGCAGAGCCGTCCTCAGCAGGCGGCTGCGGACGGCCCTGGTCTCCTGGGTCTGTCTCTGTCTGCCTCTGGCTCCTAGGGGGCGTGGGTGCGGCTTATCACCCTCATTATTAAGTGCATTTTGTGACAAACACACACACAAACACACACACACACACACATACACACACACACACACATCAAGACTGAATGTTTGTTTGTGTATCATGTTTGTTTTTTTGTTTTTTTTGTTTGTTTTTGGTTTTTTTTTTTTGTTTTTATTTTTGTTTTTTTTTAAAAATTTATTTATTTTCCTCTCTTTCAGCTGCTCTTTGCTTTTTGACTGTGTTTTGTTACAGATGCTGCGGTTGGTGACCCGATGTGCTCATCCTCTTGTTTTTCTTTATTGCTGCTTCCCCTTCTCTTTTCTTCTCCCCAACTGTCAGTTCTGGCATCATTATATAATTTGGACAATAAACAATAAAATTAAAAAAAATGGACTAAGAGGAACCTATAGAGAGTTTATAGAGCTCCTCTTGGCAAAGTAAATGTGTTTGGCACAACAAGGCATTCAGTTTATCAGTCTGCTTGCTAAAACTGCCAGACAGGACAGGTTAAAAAAAAAACAAAAAAAAAAAAAACGTGTTAACCACTACACCGCAGAGCCACTAGTGATGGCAACTATGGTGAGGGGATTTCATTTTAAAAGATGGAGAAAATAACACTCTTGTTTAGTGTCACTGCTCTTAAATATTGTGTTCACTTATTTGTAAGTTATAACAGTTGAATTTGTCTGTTTTTGTTTATGACAATGTTTGCTGTTTTCTTGGCAAGGTCAATGCTCAAAAAGTGAATTTTAAAGAATTTTACCTGCAGTGAGAATCTTCTCTTTCATTTTCTGGCCTACAAAGGTGACAACACTACCACTTTTTTTAATCATTTTTCTGATTTATAAATTATTGATGCTAAACTCATTAATAGCTTTGAATAATACATTTCAGAAGTGTGGCTGACAAATGAATATGCCATTAAGCTATGTCACTGAGTACTAGAGAAGTCTTTCATATTCTGAAGTTTAAATAGCTTCACATACATAACAAAAAAAAAGTAATTTCTGCTGTGAAAATTGTTATGTATTAGGTTTAAATTCATATATGAAACATATGTATGTATGTTCATGTTTTAAATTTTATGTTGGTCTTCCCAACACTTTTGGTCAGCTAGAATCTGTTACACCTCATGAAACCCTTTTACCCACTGAGAGCCCAGCCTCTCACCCGAGCCTGCTTTGAAGAGCACACACAGAATCCGGCCATAATTATTTCACGACTAAACTAAATAATCTGAATTACTCATATGTCCATTACACAGATTGCGGACGGAGATGGACCCATGCACCAAACACTAAAAGCATCTCCCTTACATTTCCTCACAAATTATTTCATGTGTGCAGAGCTGCTTACCCAGCAGGCAAGTAATTCATAACTGCTGGCGTTGCCCCAAGCAGTGTCCGAACTGTTCCCAGCTGTCACGCTGGGAAAACAGAATCAGGCACACCTAAAGTCATTTCACAGGCCCAGGCTGTTTAAAGGAGCCAGATCTGTAGCAGCCATCACTCCACTTATTTGTTCAGCAAAAATGCAAAATTCTTCAGCAAAGTAGTTGCCGCCTGGCATTCATCGTTGCTAATCGTGTTAAACAGCAGAGAAGACATGAATTGGGAGCTATATAAACAAGCCTTTAAGCATTAGGCTGGAGGCTCAGCAGGCTCATCTCATCTCCTACCACGCTGCTAAACAGCTCCATCCTCGCCTGAATGTATGGCTGGCTGTGGAGGCCTGGGGCTGCATTATGGATGGGAGAGCTGATAACTCTACTTAGAAAAGAAAAATTAAATAAAATGACACAGCAGAGCAACAGCATTCACCCATTAGAAATATGTTTCTAATTAGCAGCCACGAAGGCTTTATTACTAGACAACACAGAGAAGAGACCAGCTGAATATGGTACAACTGTTGGAGGTGTGGAAAAAGCTGAAATAGTTTCAGCCTCAGTCACTCCCGCACACAGCTATTTGTTTTAATCAAAAATGACAAGAAAAACAAATAATGCTGGCTGAAGCTTACCCTGTAGTAGTCACTGCTGTAGATGTCCCTGGACATGCCGAAGTCTCCAATCTTGACCAGCAGGCCGTTGCCCACCAGGCAGTTGCGGGTTGCCAGATCTCTGTGCACAAAGTGCTGGGAGGCCAGGTATACCATGCCTGAGGCAATCTGGGTGGCGATGTGCAGCATCTGGGAAAGGCCCAGCTCTCCATTGGACTGCAGCGGTTGGCCATCTACCAGGATCATGGCATCTGGGCCGTGGGCTCTGGGTTACAAAGAATAATGGACATTGATTTGATGTACTCCATTATTTATGATGGCAGAATTCTGGAGTCTCAGGTTTAAAACTGGATAATGTTAACTTGAGCTCAACAGGGACCACTGTGTCCAGGAAATGAAATATTAATCTATGATATGATAAAACATTTGATAGTCACGCTAGTAGAGAAAGGTTTGCTAGAATTAGCCACCTTAAGAAAGGCCATCCTATACTAAACCATAGACTGTAGCAACCATAACATCACCCACTTGTGAAGTCCTTTTGTGGAACCTGAAGATGAGCCTTTTCACCATTACTTGCTTTATTGTCCTTTCTTACTCTGATGGGGACCACAATTAACATCTGAAACACCATGTTGTATTCAATAAGACATTTAGGAAGCAATTAAAGACCATAAACTCATCAGGAAAGTGTTTATTGAAGTCACAGATTGGGGGAGCTGAAGGGTTGTTTTCTTATAGACTTTTATACAACCAGACTTCTTTTTGCAACCAGAAGAGTCACCCCCTGCTGGCCTTTTGAAAGAATGCAGGTTTAAGGCACTTTTATACACAGTCTAAGGACCAAGCAAGGCTGCAGTAACCCCAGAGCGCACTGATTTCCTTATAAAACCATTTTTTAGAAAGTGAGCTGTGTTATTTCTTCTCTCCTACAGTACTGTGCAAGAGTCTTGAGCCACCCTTCATTTCTTCATATTCTGCTAGGAAAATGAGAAATAGGTGCAGAGATTTATTGACACATGTGCAGTCATATATGGAAATACAGTATATAAGGCAAAAAGAGAGTTTTTACAATTCTAATGAGCTTGAAACACAATATTTGGTATGATCACCTTTATTCTTCAACACAGCCTGAACTCTCTTAGACAAGCTTTCTTGTAATTTCTTTAATCTTCAGGAATAGTTCTCCAGGCTCCTTGAAGGACATTCAAAGCACTTCTTTGGATGTTGGCTGCCTTTTGTTCCATTCTCTGTCAAGATGATCCCACACTGCTTCAATAATGAGGTTCAGGATCTGGGGGTGCAATCCATGACTGATAGTTTTCCATTGTGTGTTTTTCTATCCTGGTATGCTTTTACTGCACTGGCAGTGTGTTTGGGATCATTGTCACGCTGAAAAATAAAGTCGCTGCCAATCAGACGCTTTCCAGATAGCACTGCATGGTGGATCAAAATCTGATGGTTGTACCTCTCTCCTGACCTCCCTACATGTTGATGATATGATTTGAAAATTTTTCAAATTTGGGTTCATCACTCCATAAGACCTGTTGCCACTGATTTTCAGTCCAGTTCTTGTGTAATTTGGCATACCTCAGCCTTTTCTCTCCGATTCACTTCCTTAAGAATGGCTTCTTGACAGCCACCCTTCCAATGAGACTTCAGCAAACAGTAAATGATCAACTGAAGGGCCAGATGCATCTGTCAGGTTCTGTATCAGGTCTTTGCTGGATTTTTTTCCTCTTTCTTAAAGACATGACTTTCAGATACTCTGCTAATAGCTCCTTGGGAATCACCTTGTTGGTGCAATAATACTATTTTATGCCTGCCAAACTGTATTACCTTTGTCATTTTTCATAGATTCAACTAAGGAAATAGGAACAAATTATGTGTTTTTGCAACAGGCAAAGCACTAGCAACTAGTAAATAGTAAAGTGCCTAAAGATACAATTTAAAATTGGTTCTTTGCAAAGTTGTCTGTTATGTATAGCCACAACACTGGTTTGACCCTTGAGTTAGGAGGCTTTTTTATGCTTGAATGATTAATGGGTCCGTCTTAAGTGGCTTAACAAACAAAAAAAACAACAACAAAAAGAGACATTCTTCTGAAAATGTCAGATACAAAGACTGGACTGAAAATGAGTGATAAAGCAGCCAATACCCAAAGAAAAACTTTGAAAGTCTGGAGAACTATTGCTCAAGACCACTTAAAAAAAAAAAAAAAAACATTGCAAGAAAGTCCATCTCCTTGGAAGCAAAATATAAAAAAAAAATGAGGGATGGCCCAAAAATTTTGCACAGTACTGCAACTTATGGGTTCAGCTCATTAAAAATCTGGAAATAATGATTACCGAAAACTAGGGTTGCACCAACATAATGGCCAAACATCAGCATAGCCAATACTGATATTCACAAATAATTGTGGCTTATGTTTATCTTTTGTGTCACAAAAGATAAAACATATTGGACTGGCTAATGTGCAAAGGTAGCATAAATAAGCGTTAAAAGACTTTAAAATGGTTCCATTACTTTTACATTTTTATCTTTGCTTCCTCTTGCGAAATTAGCCAGAAGTTACTTTAATCATCAGTATCTCCCTACAATTTCGCAATGGGTGCATCTTAAATGAAAACAACAAAACTGTGATTCTGTCTACCAGATGATTTAAAATATCCAGACACACATCTTACAAGAAAAACTCTTTGGAAAAGTAAACATGCAAGAACTTGCATTGTGTTTCATCACTTACCACAACCCAAACTGATTTTCATTTCCTCGTTATGCTCTACATTCCATTAATAATGCCCTGTTATTGAAGCTGCAACTATTAGCCAATCAGTCAAGCCAATGGAACAAACATTAAACAGCAACATTTTTCAAGTAACACATTTGATCCCTTGTCCCCCTGCCCCACGTGTTAAGATAATGCTCCATATTTTAATTGGCTCAAGTTTACAAAAGTGAAGACATGTCTCACAAGAAAGGTGATATTCTGATCTATAGATGCAACTGAAAACCAGATGACTAGACAGAATAGAACCTGAAATAACTGCTAATAGGTTTTCTTATTGTAGTAACTGTTAAGAGGGATGCAAAAGTGACTGCAAAAAATAACATAACAAAATAACATCAGATAATTCACCGATAAAAACAATTATAAGATGCATCTACCCTTTATTTAACAAACCGCTGTATGGTGCATGCTGCCTCTAAAACCTGGGTACTTGCATGTCTACATCTCTAAGCTCAGCAGAACTTCTTTACGAGGAAAGACTCTTTCTTGGAATTGAAATGAAATTCAGCCACTGTGGGTGTAAAAGCCAGCATTCAAACAAGGTCTTTATCCAGGGGGAAAAATGCAAGTTAGAGACGGCCTTCAGTGTGGAGGCATACTGTAGCACCAAGTGGTTTTTTTTTTGGTTTGTTTGGTTTTTTTTAAACTTAGCTGTACTCTAGTCCGAGTTAAGGCAGAAAACAGCAGAGGAAGTCGGGCAGACTTCACATTTGGTCAAAATTTCTGTGGATATGTGATCTGGAAGAGGGAAACGGGCTCTTAATTAGTTGTGGCTACCATTAGCTGTGTTTTATTAGTTTTATTCATGATGATACTCTGCTCAAATCTCATAGTCACACATCAATGACACCTGTAGGTGGAAAAAATCCCCAAAAATTAAAAGTGTGGCAAAGAGTATGTTTGTGTGAAGCAAAGTGGGACTAATGCTGAGTTAGTCAATCAAGTAAGGGACAGATATACTGTATTTCATTTGAAAGCAATTTTCTCAACTCCCTCACTAATTAATGCTCTTTGCAAACTTCTGTATTCCCCTTTTTAATTGAAGTAACTGTGAAATCTGTCATTTCAGCAGCTTTTTTGTCTGGTAATCATGTTTGGGATGGATCTACGACCTCTATTTTGAGCCACATTTTTCTTGTCAGACATGTCTTCACTTTTGTAAACTTGAACCAACCAAATTCGGAGCTTTGTCTTCATATGTGGGACAGAGGCATAATGGACAAAATGCTGTGCAGTCCCACATAAAGTAGGACACATGGTCACCCTACTTGTGCACTTCATGATTAGTGATTTCATTATTATTTATGACCAGTCATCATTTAGTAGGGACGATCTACACTGCGGCCTGCTGTGCTAATATAGTGTATAATAACGCGACCTGGATTCAAAAAAAGTACCAGCCACATACTGTCAGCTTACTTGCACGCTGTGCTCTCCAGTTAAAGTGAAGACAAACTTAAGTTACCTGAAAACTTTCTTCGGGGTGCTCGGTTGGACTTGTTTGTATGGGACTATTCTTGGTTCAAAATCCTCTTCGGTCTCCACGTCGTTGACAGCAGAAATGGAGTTGGGCTTTCTGGCTCCTTTAAGCAGTCCATCCTGACCTAAAGTCCCATCACCTCCCTCCTTACCGTCCACATAACACGCTTCTTCCGACCAGCTTACACTCAGTAAACTCAACGTAAAGCCTAAAGAAATACCTATCACGACCGGGCCGACCGACCGCAGGACAGAAATGAACGAAAATCGCATTTTGATCGTCGGATATCTCTGTCCGACAGTCCCGCTTCGGTCGCTTCAAAGGCCTCTGGGCTGAGACAGCTTAACTCTACATCGAAGTGGACCATCCAGAGTCAACTTGAGGAAAAGATGCAGCTTCTTCCTTTAATTTTACGCAGGATTGTTACGTGTCAGTATGGCTGGGAGTTGACTCCACCCCCGCTTGGCGGGTCAGAGGCGGGACTACTTGCACACTTCATGTGCACACTGAGCTGGTGCGGAGGGATATCGCCCAGCGTGTCTGTCGATTCGTATCTGTGGGCACGAATTTCACGCGCTTATTTTTGTGTCCCTGACCACAGTTTTATTCTCCGTGTCCATGTAAACCAAATAAATATTTTCCACTTGTAAATAATTACGCCCACACACGATATCCGATTATAAGTCCGCCTTGGGAAAGACGTCTCCTTCTTGGCTACATATTAATTATCAATTAAGCTCGGTTTTCTTGATTGAGAGGGTGACGTGCCCTCAGCTAAAGGCAAGAAGCATTTCTCATAGTTAAATACGGAAGTTCCACTTGTCCTGTCTGCGTGCACCAGGTGATGGGCTCTTTTCTCACACCGTCAAATTAAAGAACTTTAACAGCTGCTGTTTTCTCCTTCTTTTAGTTTAGCTGACACTGAAATAACACAGAAAACTTAATAGCTGAAAACAAGGGCACAAAAAATAGGAAACAGTAATAGTTATTAAATTATTCATTTATTCGTCAGTTCATAATTAGATATTATTACAGAAGGATTTATTCACCTGGCAATGTAAGTAGTTGTATTACAGTTTTAAGGTAATTTGATCGAGTGTTTTCTGCCAATTTGTCTGCACTTTTTTTTACTGTACAACATATCTTTGACAGCTAATGCCACTAGTTATTGATATATCCAAAATAGTCAGGTTAAGACTTAAAAGGCTCCATCTTAATTAACAGTGTCCATTGTGCGAGTTACACGTCTGTGATGATAATCTACACTCACGGGCCACTTTATTAGGTACCCCCTTTTGCCTTCAGAACTGCCTTCATTTTTTGGGGGGCATCATCATTTGGCTGCACATCCATGATGTGAATCTCAAGTTCCACCACATTCCAAAGGTGCTCTATTGGACTGAGATCTGGTGACTGTGGAGGCCATTTGAGTACAGTGAACTCACACCCATAGGTGTGCCTTTTTTGTCCTGTCTCCCTCTGCTCTCTTCTGTCTCTCCTCACCCCCAACCGGTCGCGACAGATGGCTGCCCCTCCCTGAGCCTGGTTCTGCCGGAGGTTTCTTCTAAAAGGGAGTTTTTCCTTCCCACTGTTGCCAAGTGCTTGCTCATAGGGGGTCGTCTGATTGTTGGGGTTTTCTGTCTAATATTGTAGGGTCTTTACCCTAAAATATAAAGCGCATTGAGGCGACTGTTGTTGTGATTTGGCGCTATATAAATAAAATTGAATTGAATTGAATTGAATTGTCATGTTCAAAATGATCTGAGCTTTGTGACATGGTTTGTTATCCTGCTGGATGTTCAGTTGTTACTAAGAGGCCCGAGGAAAATATCCCCCACACCATTACACTACCAGCAGCAGCCTGAACCATTGATACAAGGCAGGATGGTTCCATACTTTCATGTTGTTTACCTCAAATTCTGACCCTAACATCTGAATGTCACAGCAGAAATCAAGTCTCAACAGATCAGGCAATATTTTTCCAATCTTCTGTTGTCCAATTTTGGTGAGCTTGTAGCCTTAGTTTCCTGTTCTTAGCTGACAGAAGTGGCACCTGGTATGGTCTTCTGCTGCAGTAGCCCATCAGCTTCAAGGTTAAACATGTTGTACATTAAGATGATCTTCTGCATACCTTGGTTGTAACAAGTGGTTATTTGAGTTACTGTTGCCTTCCTGTCAGCTCAAAGCAGTCTGGCCATTCTCCTCTGACCTCTGGCATTCACAAGGCATTTTGACCCAGAGAACTGCTGCTCACTGTATATTTTCTCTTTTTCAGATCATTCTCTGTAAACCCTAGAGATGGTTGTGTGGGAAAATCTTAGTAGATCAACAGTTTGTGAAATACTCAGACCAGAACCTCTGGCACCAACATCCATGACACGTTCAATGTCACTTAAATTACCTTGTTTTTCCCCCATTATGATGTTCGGTTTGAATTTCAGCAGGTCCTATTGACCATGTCTTCATGCTTAAATGCACTGAGTTGCTGCCATGTGATTGCCTGATTAAAGATTTCCATTAATGAGCAATTGAACACCCATGTGTGTATATAATAGGGCAATATTTAACACTCACAAGAGCCATTTTTCTACACCTAGGAATACTGTAAGTATGTGTTGTTAGTAATACTAAAGTACCTTTATTTTCTCCAAATATTCATGCAAAACCTATACTTGTGATGGAGAATTTTTGCAGCTCTGTTTTTTTCTTCTTTTAAAGGCTGCAGACTTCCTTCACCAGCCCCAATATTTACATAGCATGCAACTTCATGCCTTCTTTCTAAATATGGGAATACCTTCATTAACAAAGTGAAACAAACCCAGGTGAACAACTGCATGCCACTGCAGGCCCTTTCTCTCATTAATAGCTGCATTCTAACCACTCACTAACTGCAGGACACTGACAACGATTTTCATCCTTAAATTCAAGTCTTCAATCCACATATTTATATCATATTCTAGATATATATTTAGACTTTAAAAATGTTACAAGAGAAAAACATTACCACCTGTGTCATAAGTTTCTCTCTGCAGCTGCTCCATGTGCATTTTATTAACAATTTCCCCTCATCCACCTGGTTCTGCTGTTCTCTGTTGGCCTCTGTGCTCCTCGTCCAGGTGTTGGGGGCTCTACGCTTTGTGGTCTGTGCTGTCGACCCTTCAGATGCCTCCCGATCTCACCCATCTCACAGAGACCTCCATTCTCTCCTCCTCTGACCTCCTGTGATTAATTTTTAATGGGGCAGTTTAAAAAAGATTAAAATCCTGACATGATTCAATATAGCCTTTGTGCCAGTGATTCTGTGGAAGCTTGCAAGCTCATGAAATGCTGTCTTTGTGTGTTATCGTCTCATGGAGCCACAGCTGTGGACATACAGTTTTTGAACATGCATTAATAGACAAAGACCCACCAAAATCCACGTATCCCTTTAAAAGGTGAGACTTGTTTGATTACATTAAGCCTGAATACAGTGAGTAAATTTTGTTTCTTTACCTCATGTAACTGCTTATGGTCATCTCTTTAATAAACTTCATCTCTTTTTCTTTCAGCTGCTCCCTTGAGGGGTTGTCACAGCTGATCATATTATTTCTGATCCGCATATTTGATTTGGCAAAGATTTTACACCAGATGCACTCCCTAACACAACCCTCCCCATTTGGAATCAGCACTAGGAGTTCTCTGGCTTGTGACTCCCCCATGGCTGGGTTCGTAATCTACTTGAACTGAAATACATGAGCTTAATGTCTCTTCTTTCAACATACTGCAAGTGTGCTTTACATCATCTGTGTGATTTTTCAGGTTATATCTCTTGTTCATTCATTTTAGACACCAAGCAAATGTTTGTTGACTTGTGCCCTCTGGTGGTAGCAAAAAATACTCTTTAACTCCGTTAATTGAAATTTATTGTAGATAATAAGAGTAATTCAATTTGGTAACCTGCATTACTTGATATATATGTGTATCAGTTTGTAGGATTTCTTTTTCCTTTGTTAAAAAAAGACCTTTTCAGTTGGTCAGTGTAAAACAGACCGTTTTTAGACTGAATCACTGTAGCCTATATAGGGTAAATAAAGGGTCATTGGGGCAGTTTTGTGTAGGTTTTCATGAGATACAGTGGTGTGAAAAAGTATTTGCTCCCTTCCTGATTCCTTATTTTTTTGCATGTTTGTCACACTTAAATGTTTCAGATCATCAAACAAATTTAAATATTAGACAAAGATAACACAAGTAAACACAAAATGCAGTTTTTAAATGAAGGGTTTTTTTTATTAAGGGAACAAAAAAATCCAAACCTACATGGCCCTGATTTCAATTTCTCCAGCCACACCCAGGCCTGATTACTGCCTCACCTGTTCTCAATCAAGAAATCACTTAAATAGGACCTGCCTGACAAAGTGAAGTAGACAAAAAGATCCTCAAAAGTTAGACATCATGCTGCAATCCAAAGAAATTCAGGAACAAATGAGAAACAAAGTAACTGAGATCTATCAGTCTGGAAAAGGTTATAAAGCCATTTCTAAAGCTTTGGGACTCCAGTGAACCACGGTGAGAGCCATTATCCACAAATGGCGAAAACTTGGAACAGTGGTGAACCTTCCCAGGAGTGGCCGGCCGACCAAAATTACCCCAAGAGCGCATCGACGACTCATCCAAGAGGTCACAAAAGACCCCACAACAACATCCAAAGAACTGCAGGCCTCACTTGCCTCAGTTAACATCAGTATTCATGACTCCACCATAAGAAAGAGACTGGGCACAAATGGCCTGCATGGCAGAGTTCC
>VUQI01057515.1:0-30632 GCA_015106735.1 Paratilapia polleni
CAGATCAAACAAATTTAAATATTAGACAAAGATAACACAAGTAAACAGAAAATGCAGTTTTTAGATGAAGGTTTTTATTATTAAGGGAAACAGAAAATCCAAACCTACATGGCCCTGTATGAAAAAGTGATTGCCCCCAAAACATAATAACTGGTTGTGCCACCCTTAGCAGCAACAACTGCAATCAAGCGTTTCCGATAACTGGCAGTGAGTCTTTTACACCGATGTGGAGGAATTTTGACCCACTCATCTTTGCGGAATTGTTGTAATTCAGCCACATTGGAGGGTTTTCGAGCATGAACCGCCTTTTTAAGGTCATGCCACAGCATCTCAATCGGATTCAGGTCAGGACTTTGACTAGGCCACTCCAAAGTCTTCATTTTGTTTTTCTTAAGCCATTCAGAGGTGGACTTGCTGGTGTGTTTTGGATCATTGTCCTGCTGCAGAACCCAAGTGCACTTCAGCTTGAGGTCACAAAGAGATGGCCGGACATTCTCCTTCAGGATCACTTTTTCACACAGGGCCAAGTAGGTTTGGATTTTTTGTTTCCCTTAATAATAAAAACTTTCATTTAAAAACTGCATTTTGTGTTTACTTGTGTTATCTTTGTCTAATATTTAAATTTGTTTGATCTGAAACATTAGTCTGACATGCAAAAAAAAAGAAATCAGGAAGGGGGCAAACACTTTTTCACACCACTATGCATGTATATGCATGTCCTGTACTTGTATATGCATGCAAGGTTGCATACAAAACACTGGCCAGGAAAACAAATGCAGGCTGCTGCAGGCCTCAGGGTCAAACTGCAAAGCAACACTATTTTATCAGTACTAATGCTTCCTGCCTCTCTCTGTCCAGTCTATGCCCCCTTCTTCTCTCCTTCTGTATCTCTCTTTCTTCTTCCCTCCTTCAATTCCTCTTGGCAACAGCTCGCTGATTAAAAAAATGGGCCTGGCCCCAAATAAACCTTTCTGCCTATCTGTCTGACCCTAGCGGGGAAACAAGTCACCCCCCTAGCCACAAACACTCACATCGGGATACTGCTGACAGCTGCAGATAAACTGACATGCAATATCAAAGCTTCCTGATGCAACCCCTGATCTTACTGCATGTGTGGGGAAATACAGAAAGCAAAGACATAATTAATAAGAAAAAAAAAATATCCTCAATATCTCAACAGAAGCCGGAAATTTCATAAGGAATACATCCAGGATTTGTCAGCTGATCATCAGTCTTTATGATGTAACTGTGTTGTGCTGTCATCAGCCCGGCTAATGGGGACACGATTTCATTTCCACTTTATTTCATGTGACATTTCAAAATTTGGCTTCAGAGTTTGATGGGCGCGTAGCTTACGTCACTGACCTTGGAGCGTGGCGGAGCACGGATGTACCATTTACAGTCAACGGCCTCAGCAGCACCGGCCTTTCCGTCTCGGGTGATCTGGTGAGACTCGACGATACCTTCTGGACCAACCATGTCATACTGACAGGCTGAAACACACACATATGTTTAAACACAAGCAAACACATGCATGCACACATGTGCGGTTCATGCAAACAAACATGGACTCACAGGTATTATACATATATACATGCAAACATTAGAGAACCAAAACACAATGTGTATATAAGTGGAAGTAACACAGTATAAATAGACTTTAGTGAGCCAAACAGAGCATTGAGAAGAAGAGTGACTGTAAAAATAAGAAGGTAAGACAGAAAAGAGAGAGAGAAAGAAGGCAGAAAGAGAGAGAGAGGGAGGGGGGGAGTATACCTACAGGGCAGAGGTGGGGGTATTCCCAAGTCTGCAAAGTCTGGATCTGAGGAGAGAGCACAAAAGGGGAGAGGGGAAAGTGGGGGTATTCATTTTTAATACACAATTACAAAATCAAAATCTTCACAGACACAAACACAATAAGGAATAACAACGTACCGAGGAACTTCCTGCAAAGACAACAAATTGCCGTCCTTATTTTGGCATCCCTAAATGCTTTGCTGCTTTTTCTTCTTTGAAGTCACCTACAGGAAGTTGTCACAGACTCCTGATATTTAGATTCTCCATAGAACTTCCAGTTATGCACGACTTTTGGAAGAAGAATTCTGCTCTATGTCCACCCACAAACACAATATCTATCTATCTATCTATGAGCCTACAGTATGTGAGCCTGTACTTTCACAAGCAGCACTTTAAGCTAAAAGTCTGACATGACCATGCTAACATTCTTGTAACAATCACGTCGTTTAGTTTAGCATTTTAGCATGCTCACATCTGCTAATTAGAGATAAACATATTATAGGAAATGTAACTGGGTGTGAACTCACAAACCACTGCAGGGCTTTTACAAAGCCTGATAATGAGTCTAGCTGAAGTCACAGAAGCAAAGGACCAAAGTTTTTGAAACCGCTAATAAGCAGCAAATGAATGTACCAAACTGAATGGCCATTCCTCTAATTCAACCTATGGAGTAATTAAACACTCTTTTTTGGTTTCATTACAGTAGTTCTATAAAAAAATCTACTCCAACCACATGCAAAATCTGCGTTCATACAGTGCATTAAATGAAAAACAAATTCTGACCAAAACAGAAAAACAGCCTCTTAATGGCTTTAATGCTAAACAAATGAAGAGAATGAGTTCCTGGCAGCATCCCTAATCTTTTTAAATATGTAAAATGTCCCTATCCGAGATGCATTGGATAAAATCAAAAGATTCAGAGGATCAAGGTTAAATTTTCATCCACTAAATGTGCTCTTGGGTTTCAGTTCAGTGTTCTTATCAGTGTACTGCAGCTGTGTTTTACAGTAATTTGGTTTCAAACCAAGACAGGTGTTGTTTTTGGGAGGTGTAGCAGCCAGCTTATTTATGTAGCCATAAGGTCAATATCAAGTCAATATTTACTCACAGTCAGGGTTGGGTAGCAACAGATTATAAGCAATTGCGATTACATAATGGAATAACTGAAATCTACCCTGATTAAATTAGAAAAAAATAGATGTAATTAGATTATTATCAAGGATTATTTGATTATCTTGAGTACATCCTTAAAAGATGAAAATTAAATTAAAATCAGGTAACCAATTCTGTTTATTAACTTTGAGAAGGACGTCTAACATACAGGGTGTCTTAGACAAATGGTCTACTTTGTGGTGGGGTAAAAACTTCCAAAAGTGTGGAGGACAAGAACATCTTGCTTCGCAACTTCGGAGTCAGAATTTTCAGCTGCAATGCCCTCTCAAGTCGGATTTTCAGCCCCACTAACCCGACCTCCAAATCCAAGATTGCAGCAGTGCATGTAAACGGTCTTAAAACTGTAAAACGTGTACTCCGTACTACCACTGTTGTGTATTTATGACTTGCTAAATAAGCCATACACTATCTGTGAACGTGCTGTAGTGATGTTTTTAAGCACACAAAACAGGCACTGTGCTGTATTGCTAGTGATGGATGAATGACTTTGCTGCTACGGAGCAAAACAAATCCTGTTTTTCTTGCTTTTCCAACTTTACTACTGGAATGTGGTTAGCTGGGACGTCACTCCCAGCTCCAACATCTGACTTCTGAGGTATAAGGAACGCAGCAAAAGTCCAGTGCAACTTGTGAAAGCCAAAAATCAGTTTTCTGATTTTGTTTATATTTCAAAGTAATTCAGATTAGATTACACATTTTGCAATTCAGTGGAGTAACTGGTATTTTCAGTAACTCACAACATTTAAATTACCTAACCCTACCTTGCTTCCTGTGCAGATGACACTGTAAGCCTCAGTAAGAACACAGCAAAGATAACGTTTCTTGGACTTGGCTCCTCTGAGCTCACCACATAAGTTTAAGTCTTATCTTTCTTCCATTTAGCAGTGTCAGAACAAAACAGAACTGAGGCTTAACAAAGATAAATGGTAGAAAAAAAAAAACACTAAATATGTCCTAAAGGAAGGTTTTAAAATTTTAGCAGGCAGTGAGACTGTGACGGTAATCCTTAACCGAACTTTTACACATTCAGAACAAAAATCAAACTTAAAGGCCTTACATCTTGCCAGCTGTATGTGATAAGGAATGTGTCATGTAAAGTTTTAAAAGTCAGGCTGAAGTGAAAGGGTTTAAGCAGTTTTTCCTGAATAATGTTGCAATAAATTACATCAACAAGCCCAGCCTTTCTGAGCTGTTACCTCCTCCTGCTAGCGCAACATCACAGTCTCATCTCTTATCCCCAAAGACTCAATATCACTCTTCAGATGACTTCACAGAAGACAGAAATTGACTCTTGAACACACTCGCTGTTCTTTCATGCCATCATTTCAGTGTGTGTATCTTGTCAAGGAGATTTGTGTGTTTTTACCCATCACAGTCTAACACAACACAACCCTGTACAACATAAATGTGTCTAAAATTCATGCGAGTTGCAATCAGTATGAGCTTAGTGTGATCATTTATGACTGTTTTTCAATAAACGGAAATAACAATGACGTTATTAGGCAATTTTTCTTACGCAGCATTCCACTATTACGGCACTACATGTCACCTGCCCTGACATACAGCATTCTCTTTGAAGTAAAACCTCCACAGAATTAAATACATTCCTACAGAAGCCATTTTATTCCAGCCTAGTAACAGAGCAGTTGGGCTTTCAAAGATATGCCGTTAGCTGTGATCTTCGGGCTGCATTCTTTTGAGGACAGAGCCTGCAGAAATAAGAAACACAAAAAAGGCTTCACATTAAATCAGATTGTTCCTTGCCAAATCGAGACATGGGTACCATTGACTGAGCTCAGTGTGGAAAATGAGGTCTGATTGCACAGCGTGAACACCTTGTCTAAATGTCAAAGTTTTTTTGTCTGTATGTATGCCCTAATTTTTCTGTCTAGACATGAGTCTGTACTTGAGTGTGAGTACTCCGGACATGAAAAACATATACAACCCAGAGATGGGTGCATCGTAATGATGAAAAAAAAAAGGGGAGTCAGATGGTGGAAGGCACAGGATTTAGATAGATACTCTTGGCCCAATTTCAGCTTTGTTCTCATGGATTCAGAGGAGGTGAACCTCCCCTAATGGTGAAAAGAAGAGCCTGTTGAATACCTGTGACAAATCTAGCAAGACTGCAGAAAACCCTCTCTCTCTGGCACTTTAACACCGTCTGGGACAGTAAAACATTCATGTGAGCACAAAAGCAGTCAGGAGACGTGCTTAGAGTGTACTCAAGAGTTTCTCCTGAGGCTTTTACTACACTTCCCTCCTGATTAATTGTTGCTTTCAACTTAGGCTCAAATGATTCAATCTCTAAAAAGCTGAATGGGGAATACCACACAATTTTAAAAGTGGCTCCTCTGGCCTTGGACAGCTAAGTGGTAGTAAACATGTTTTTTTTTCTCTTTTGGGGAAAGCAATGCTTTGCTTGTACATTTCAAACAAATCCACCCACTCGGCCTCTTTCCATCTGGAGATGCGGTGAGAGATGCTGTATACGTCAACATTATGAGTGATTTTTTTTTTCTTCTTTCAAAAGAAAAAACACAGGAATTTACATAGGAATTTTGGCCTAGTTTTTTTGTTCAGACACATGCACAGATAATATTGATTTCGCTCGATGTTAAAACTCACACATTTAGAACAATTTCAGTTCATTTAATTTAATCCGCTGATCATTTTCTACACTCATAAACTAGTTTTATGTTTACAAATACAAGACATAAATGAAAAATGCATATTATGGTTTCCTGACATGTTTGACCAACATTCAAAGTTAGTTAATTACAAGAAAAAACGTGTTTATCTACATGATATGCAGATATACTTTTTAGCTACTCATTAAGAAAGCTTCAGGATTTCTGTATACCCTTGTAGAAATCTGCAGCATAGTTTTTGACAGAATTTTCACTGCAGTGATTGTTTTTTAAACACCAGGTGGAATTATAATAACATAAGTTTTGCAGAGGGCACAGTGATGCAGTGGTTAACAATTTTGCCTAACAGCAAATAAGTCCTGGGTTCAATTCCAGGCTGGGGCCTTTCTGTGTGGAGCTTGCATGTTCTCACCATGCTTGCGTGTGTTCTCTCTGGGTACTCTGACTTCGTCCCGCAGTTCGAAAACATGGGTTAGGTTAATTGGTGATTCTGAATTGGCTGTAGGTGTGAATGTGAGAGCAAATGGTTGTCTGTCTCTCTGTGTCAGCTGTGTGACAAACTGGTGACCTGTCCAGGATATACATTGCCTCTTGCCCTATGACAGCTGGAATAAGCTCGAGCCCCTCCGCGACCCTGAACTGGATAAGTGGAAGAAAAAGGATGAATGAATACCTTTACCAGAGGAAAGTATGTCTTAAAATAGCTTTTATTGATAAAGTCACTCAATGCGCTTTTTGTCTGTGTAGGGTGTTAAGTTTGGCTGTGACATTACATTAGACTCGATCACCTACCAACAAACACAGTTGACTGGCAGTCACCCTTTGAATCTGTTTGAATGCCTGGCCCTGAAGCTACTGCCGCTTCAGATGACACTGCAGGTGACACTACAGAAACTACACAAAGGGGAGCTGACGTGAAAGTTGCAGACAACAGATATTACTTCAATAGCAGTCGACTGCTGGTGTGCTCATTACTCTTAGCTTGCTAGCATCCACTGAGCAGGTACTGCCTTAAGGCCCATTGTTGTGGAAAGTGTCATGCATGACAAGATGAATAATGGTCAATCTTTTGTTGTTAAACAGTCAATGCATTATGAGAAAAAAGATTTTTGCCACATCATCAAAAAACAAAAATGATACAGTCTCTCTCTCTCTCTCTCTCTCTCTCTCTCTATATATATATATATATATATATATATACGCACACACACACACACACTGGTAGCTTTGTGCTGCTTTTTGCAAGTGGGTAATATTTATTCCTACACAGGAGTTTTGAAGTCAACAGAATACGAAGCTTTGATTCCCCTGTATATCTCCTCTTCCTCTCTATTCTTGTGGATTGTGAGTGAAGCTAGGGAATAAAAAAAAAGAAAAAAGAAACAGCCTTGGTTTGAATGGATATCAGCCAACATGCAAAGCTGCAATGTTAATTACTACGCCAAGTATAGTTAACTCGTGGTCATCTTAAAGATGTAGTAGTTACAAACTTTCACGTATAAAATTAGGTTACTATATGGTATGTTAGACATCACCACTCATTAACTAATAAGAGGTATTGATAGAGTTAAACATTTATCTCATCTGGACAGGTCATCTGGATACATGCAGATGTGTACAAGGCTGACAGGAAATTACCATTATAATAAACTAGACTAAACCAGAAAGTAATCAGAATATTTCCTTAAATTTCTATGTATTCCTTAAAGCTTGCCCACTGTACCACTTATGAAAGCCCCCTTTCTCTTTATCCATATCTGTGTTGCCTCTAAAAGCATCTTTAGTAGGTATAGTGGGGAGTTAGGCAGGCAGGAGAGCAGACAGGCGTGAGGGACGAGAAAATCAAAGTGGAAGACACTTAATAAAACGGTAACCTTCAGGTCATCGATGATAGTTGTGGCACAGATTTATTACTGGGCTTTGGCATCACTTGCCCAAACACAATCACCAGGGCAAGAAACCTAAGTGGAATACATGTGTCTAAGGAAATGCATGCACACACACATACATGCAAGCACACCCATGCACATTCATGAACCTTTGCTAAAGGTTATTTTTAACATCAACAATGACGAGGGTGCTATACCTATAAATGTCATTTGTGTGACCTTTGACCTTTTTAAACTTCAGCTCCTGAATTTCAATCTGATGGGTTCCATCCCTCTCACCATCCATCACGTCCTCTCCTTCTCTGCCCTCCTTGATTAATCAATTTAATCAATTACACGGACTGATAAAATGATTGATGAACCATATAAAGAAGATGTGTACTCCTTCCACAGCAGCTGATTTAACCCTGTTAAGCTGGATGCATCAGCTCAGCAACGCTATTAATATTGATTACAATGTGAACATGAAACATCAGAAGCATCACCGTATGCTGCTACACTGAAGGTAAATATCACAAGACAGAGAATTCATCAGAGCAAGCTGACATGTGGAATCTGTGTGTTGTCTGCTGAAAACATGCCACTGTATTCACTGCAGCTTCTGTCAAGTCCCTGCTTTCTGCACTATATTGTATAAATGCCTTTGACTGAGCAAGCTGGATTCAGAGGACATCCACATATAGCCACACCCTCTCCTCTCTCTCCATAAAGCTTGACTAAGAGCGTAAGCTGGGGCTTACTACATTTACCCTTTGCAACACAGAAGTGCTCACTTTAAAGCCCGGGACACAGACTTTAAGTTGCTCTGCATGTGCTTTTCATGCACAAGCAACTGTAACAGAAAAACACCCCAAACATACAGTGTAATCCTAAACATGTTCACAGCCTTTTACTACATGTATAATATAACCGGTGCGATTCCCAGGGATAGAGCAGAATTCACAGAAGCTATAATCTGCACGGTAAGTACTTAATAAAAGATACTACATTAAAGTGCCAATTCTTAGCTTCAGTTTAAGTCAGTTTATGTCGATGTTTAAGGAACTGTGTATAAAATATAGCCCGTTTAACACACTGGGTCCAAAATCTAAAGGCATAAAAGTAATTTGACACTTACTGCTGAATGTTTCACATCAGTCATTTGGTCTTACTGTCTGAATCTATCCATACAATAGGGCAAGAGGCAAGGTACACCCTGGACAGGTCGCCATCCCTGAAATTAAATACAGGAGTGTCTACTTAAAATGACCAACAAAGTCAGCGTTTAAGGCAGGAATGCTGAAAGTGGCACAAGCACACTAGACATTCAACTGGGAGACTCCCGTCTGGAAACACTTTTATGTTCTGCTTACAGTTGCTGTTTGCTTTCATTTTTACTCATGGTTTGGTAAAGTTAGGCAATGCGAGGGATAGGGTGAGATGGAGGCAGATGATTTGCTGAGGCATCCCTTAAAGGGACCAGACAAAAGAAGAAGAAGAGGAGGCACTAGAACTATTAGTTTATATTCAGGCACAAAAACTACTTGATTAGGATTAGATCATTGTTGGGGTTAAAGTACACCCTTTCACAATGTTCACCACCTGTTAAAAAGGTCTATAATGCTTCACTCCATCTAAAGGTCACACAGTAGCACACATTTTACTTGCAAATATTTACCTGGCCTCTAGTTGTCATTTACTTAAAAAAAGTAACTATATAATAACAGCTTCCACAGAAAACCTGTTCTGCTGTTTTCTGGGGAAGGACAGTGTTTCAAAAGTACAGTTTAGAGTTATATTTCGGACTAAGGTACAGTTCCCTGTGGCTATAAGGAGTAAAGAAGAGACCATGCAAGTGAATGAGACATAAAATCGTCAAATAATTGTGTTTACTGTATAAAAAACGGTGCAAAACTCCCCACAGTAAGCAAAAGCTGAAGGCTTGGATGAGCAATAATAGGGAAGATACAAAGTGCCTGATCTGTGTGTCAAAAACTGGGCTGTCACTGAAGTTCGTTGTCACAGAATATAAAATTTTATCTGACTTCATGTTACTAGGACCCCTAAATTTTTGGACCTTATGCGTAAAAAGACCTCCCACACAGTTCTCTCAATATTAACTCAATCCTACTCAATTTTTTACAAAGACTTGGCACTTCAGTGTAATATCCAATTTGTCATTTCAAACTGAATGCGCTCAAGCACAGAGCGTAAAGAGCACAAAAATATGTAGCTGTGCAAATACACACGGCCTGGACTGTATGTGCAAATGCCCCCAGAAGCAAATATGAGCAGCTTGCAAATGCCAGCTCAAATTTGCTCATTACATTTCTTCAAAGCATGTTTATACTAGCAGTTTGGCAATGATAATTCCTGACAGGAAATCAATCATTAGGAATTTGTTGTCGTAAAATTTCTGAAACAAATGATTAGTAGGTGCCGATTATCCTAATTTGGCAGCATGTGTAGTGAAAAATGTTCTCTGTAAATGCTCTGTATACAAGGCACTTAGGCAATACTTTAGGCCTACACATAGAAATGAACCAGAACACTGCAAAGCTGTCGGGAGATGTGAATTTCTAATAACTGTTCAATCCCATAAGTATTGTATTGCTCTTCATAATGCAGGCACAACAAAATGTTTTATTAATGAGACACAATATGTCTCATTTGGAGTTGAACATTAGGCTTCATTGCTACATATCCCTTCAGTATTAGCTACTCACCCAAATGTATGTATAACAGCATATAAATGAGTTCAAGGTTATCAGTGTGAGGCAATATTCCAGAAAGTAAAGATGCAGGGTGCACAAACACACACACACACACACACACAGACAGACAAGCAGCACACACACTAAAATCCACTTTCCCAGTGGCCTCATTTCCTCTCAGCTGCTCGGTGGTGACATTTAAATAAGCATCTGATTAATAATCTCTGCTAAAGTGGTTGATCAAGTTAATGAATGGCTGCCATTAATCACACCAGGCATAGCTGTGGATGGAGTTTGAAAGACAGACAGAGGAAGAGGTAGAGTGAGAAAGTGAGGGACTGAAAACAAAAGATTTTCCACAGTCCGGTCCTTTCGATCAGTCCAATCTAAAGAACAATTCTGGCAGAGCTGATTGCCTGTGTCATACTTTCACGGTTTCCTGTTTTGAGAGCACTTTTCATTCTAGCAGTTCAACCTGGCTTTCAACTCCCAAAGCAAAAAAAGATGTTACATGTTATACTGGACTGTTTGCCTGAGCAAACAAAAGGCCATTGTGAAAGCCTCTTTCGATGAAATGGAGCTGTAAAGATTAGCCATATAGCTAATACACACTCGACAGTGCTTTGTTGACCCTGCGAATGACAACCTAACCATACAGAAGAGTAGCTGCAAAAAGAGGGGGCCACAGGATCTGCCGGGCACTGATAGGATTTTCACCACACCCTGGGTGTCATGGCCAGTGAGCTGGGTCTTTGCCCCAAACAGTGATTAGCACTGATGTGTACCCTAGTGCCACACATCAGTGTGCCTGCTAAGAACTGTATTGAGCTAGTCTGCAAAGGAAAAAGAGAGAATAAAAAAAGAGCTAGTCTTGTGCTTATGGTGCACAAAATGATAGGACAGGATGTCACTGACCTGTGAATGTAAAAATATACTCTGTAAAACAGTGGGATGAGCATGAGCTTGTAACTGAAAAAGAAAAAAATCTATAGGAGGGTCAAAGCAACTAGATGTTTTAAGTAGCACCCTTACTTCAAGCATCAATGGTTCAAGTGCCCTTGAGCAAAGCACTTAACCCTAAGTATTTTCTAGTGGAGGTGTTCAGTATCCAGAAATCTCAGTTTAAAAAAAGAGATCCTCTGTCAGCAGCTGAAGGACTGACTGTTTCAGCATTTTCAGAGGCATATAGATTACAAGAACTGTGTGATCTCTGCCCTTGTAGGTGAACTTATGATTCACATGATACATTATTGATCTCCATATGGGAAATAGCTATAGAAAAGCTCTTTAAGCAGACGGAGATACAGTATCTTGGTCAAAGACACCTCAGCAGGGATAACATGACTCTTGGGGTCATCTGGTTTATTTCTAACCTCTAAAGGCTTTCCTTTGTACCACAGTCCTGTCAGATGACCTAAACCATCCCTTGATTGACAGCATTCATCATCTTGCATCTGGATGATATAAAAATGGACACTGTCTTTTCAATATTCAAATGTCAGTCTTCAATTAAGATGACTCATACCACTAACAAGTGTGACACAAATTTGGACAAAACATATCCACAAGTCAATGCAGAAGCACCAACTTTAGAGCAGAAATAAAGATATTTACATCTTTTAGTCTCCATAGCAAATTTCCCTTTGAACATTTATATACTGTAAATTACCAGTTTAAACTGTATTAAGGCTTAAAGCTTGCATAAAAAGGGCCACAGCCACTTTGGGTAACAGGTCAGTCTCAATGCACAGTGCTTGGGATTTACTAGGCGTCACCTCAGCTAGTTCGAGTTACTGAACTGGACTTCCCGCATGTGTTTTAGCACTTTTTAATGCAATTATCTCACAAATACCATGACTCGCTGTGCAGTTAATTCTACTACGGATTGCCCAAGTAGTGTCTGCTCAGGTTATATTAAAGCTCTAAACCTCTTCGATCAGCATTGTATTATGAAAATATACTAAAGTGTTGTAATGTCTTTATTTTATATGTTTTGTTCATTTACTGTCTTAATTAGTTTTGGTTTCACTGGCTGAAATGTCATTCTTCTCTCCAGACCATTAAGCACATTGGCTTTGAAAAAGAAAAGTCTTATTTATTAATTAATATGCTCGCTGGTCCATTCAACCATCTTTCTGCCCCCAATTCCCTTTGTACTGTATTACGCTCCTTTAACATATCTACTATTAGGAGTTTGGTACACACAGCAGTTACATAAATACTTACAGTGTACAATGCCACGTTGAAGAAATGTGTCCATCCAGATTTCTGAGGGGAATTTGGTCATCGAGATGGGTTTTTACTCCATTTACGTCCCTTATTCACAGTGATGGATTTGAGAAATCTGTTTATGGTGTGTGTTTGTGTGTTCCCATAGCTCTGTGTGTGTGTGTGTGTGTGTGTGTGTGTGTGTGTCTCTCTCTTCCATTGATCAAACTGTTAACTGCTCTCTTCCTTCTCTCCTCCTCCTTCTTTCCAGAATACCCTGGGGAACAATGACAAGGACATGAAGCTGATACTGAAACAGCGCTACTCCAGCACCTTGCCAACAATGTCACCCATCCTGTTTATGTACGTGTGTATGTGTTGTTAAGCAATGGCATACTGCAGTGGTGAAGTGGTATATTTAACTATTTTACTGTGGGATAGTTTAACTTATAACATCATGGGTTATAAGAGGATCTCTGGAAAGTAACACAACTGGTGTTTTTCACAGATTGAAAAAGAGAAAACCTAATTTCCATACAACTAAATTGCTTTACCAGTTACTTATCAATGGCTCACTATATGCTGGATGGATTACAGTCAGTGGTTTTGAAGCTTCACATCTGAACAGACTTCTGTCTGTTGTTAGTACAGATTGTATATAACAGCTGGACATAGCCACAAAGATGTTACACATTGGTTTGTGAACTCCTGTTGTGACATCACGACTTGAGCATTTTGGCCGTTCCCATCTTGGTTTGGTGAAACCAATCGTTATGAGCGAGGGGTGGATCTGAATGACAAGCAGAGAACACAGCATGCTTATATGGTGTTGACGTGTCAGCCACGCTGTAAAACATATGCTGATATTAACAACATGCTGTATTAAAAAAGATGTCAGACTAGCAATTGAGATCACGAACTCAACAGGAAAGTGTTTAAAGTGAGAAGTAGGGCCCCAGAGATTGCTATACAATCCTTTTTGCAACCAGATGAGTCGCCACCTGCTGGTCGTTAGTGAGACGGCAGGTTTATGGTCCTTCTGAGCAGGCTTCACTTTTCAGACCTAGAAGCCGTATTCATCTTTTATATACAGCCTATTGTTGTTAGACTAGAACGCCCGAGGCCCTTTGGTTGATGTGAGTAAAATATCATGGTTGTAGCCAAATAAAAATAAACATGCGGGTGCAGGTTTGTCAGTACGGAGTGCATATTTTGTTTTCAGCACTGGTGCAGTCGATTGTGTATCTGTGTATCTAAGATAGCCTGATGGCTCAGTCGGGAGCCCATTCCTGATGGAGCGGTTAGTTGTCCCCAGGCATCACAGGTGTTTCTATCTAAGTGACACCCCAATGACAGACAAATTCCATCCAGGTTCCATTTGGGCAACCATGCAATAAATCAACACAACATCGCCACTCTGCCACTCATTACTGCACGCAGAGCGTCTGAGAGGCAGGGAGAGAGACTGAGAGGAAAATACAGAGACATAAAGGGACAGAGCAAGGATAGTTCTGCTGATCTGCAAACAATGCCCCCCCAAGAAACGTAATTTGAGAGTCTGATTGCTTTCTTGAGATGTGTTTCATTTCACTGTCATGGAATTATGAGAGGTAGCAGACTCCTGTTCCAATTTTCACTGCTGCTCTGCATCTGTTCCAGAGGGCCCGGGGGGACATCGATGGCTCACAGACATTTCTATACCAACAACAGGCTACAATTTGACCCAGTGAGGCGATAAACTGCAGGCTAACATACTTCAGTTAGTAGCCAATACAAACACACCAAGGGTGGAATTCCAAACATTTGTTTTTGCCATGTCAACTCAGTAACAGGTTTAAGATTAGACATAATGTGATTACAAAGTAAGATTGTGTGCAGTATTAGCCCTTAAATAAAACCCGAGTTAGTGAGGAGAGTGAAACCTAAGAAGAATGAGGAGGGAAACAGTAAAACTGTAATCTGTTGGTTAAATCTGTAATTACGGAGAGAGTGAGAGGCTAACAGAGGAAGAGGGATTATGAGCAAGAGATTAAGACACTGAGAGAAAGATGCAGATTGAGATTTTGTCTCCCAAACTCCACAGCTGTTTACATTTTTCCATCACAAAAGTGACGGACCGTAATAGGATTGACAGCTGCATTAAGAATATTACACCACCAGTGCAGCTGTGTAGCACAACAAGAGCTCTTAAGGGAACTGGTCATTAGAACAAAGGCAGAGCAAGCTATAAAATCTACAGCTCGGGTAACAATCACAACTGTCAGCCATGCTGATACATTTCCAACATTCATGTTCCCTTTGAGAACATAATCCCAACAACACATGGGCTACTTACACCAGCTACTTTCTAATATCTGTTTCCAGAAACAAGGCTGGCAGTGTGGAGCGCGGTTCACTGTCAGAACGCATACAGAATCATGTGTTTTTGAGACTATAAACATTGAGTTTAACTGAATTCAGATTGAATTTTTTTTTACAACAAAGGATGAGCTTAATTTAATTAGGCAGTGACTTTGGAGAACAGCAGCTAAAATCCACTTGTATAGCCTTAAATACTGGATTACTGTCAGGATTTTTGCACCAGTGGTGAATAAATTGATAAATATTCTTAAATCAATTATGGAGACCAGCAGAGGAATCTGTTTAAAAACACACATCATTTATAAAGTTTTAAGGGATTCTCCACTGACTGTACACATCAAAGGGATTCATGAGGAGGCAAACGGTTATGTAATATTTTCTGTGGCTCAGAAGAAGCTTTGTCAAGCCTGAGAAGCAGGAATGGAAATGTGTTTTTCTTTTTTCCTGGAAAACAGCTACAAAGTAGTTTTCGGGGAAATGTAGCATCCAGTGTTTACCGCAGGAATAAAAGACAGAAGCTCTTATACTCTTCTGCCCTGATTTTGACCATTTTTTTGGACTATTTTTTTTTTCTAAACATGAAATACCTGATCTTTTTTTGGTTACTTGCAGGCAGTGTTAAAAAAGAACCACTGGTGTATTTCCATTTTTAAAGTGTACACGCTAAACAGGTTTTTACATATCCAACAGACACTGATTTGCATTAATTCTCATTTTGACCTGTAATTCTGTCCAGCTGAGTAACATCCAATGCCCAATATTCAGTCTGTGTTTCTCATTGTTTTGGCGCTTCATAGCTGCTAAATGCTCTGATATTTTAGCTAGTTGGTAGCTTTGTGTCTCTGCCTTTTGATGGTGGGGTGATAGTGCAGTTTATTTTTCTTGATTTATTTCTTTTTGCTGCTGGAAATAGCTGCTTGCCTGCTGGTGAAAGTGAATTAAAATAGTAAAACAGTGAAACTGTAGCCTGACAATGAATCAAAAAACTAAAATGCTCTGTAGGGGTGAGTGGAGACACAGAATGGGTTTATCTTACAAATGACTCCTTTAGAAACACTTGCTGTGATTGTTGGTATAGAAATACTGAATAAAGAAAATATAACTGTTTAATCCAACTACACTCACCAGACACTTTATTAGTTACACCTTGCTAGTACCAGGTTGGACTCCCTTTTGGCTTCAGAACTGCTTTAATTCTTCGTGGCACAGATTCAGCAAGGTGCTGAGCTTTGTGACATTGCGTGTTATCCTGCTGGAAGCGGCCATCAGAAGGTGGGTACACTGTGGTGGACATGGTCAGCAACAACACTCAGGTAGGCTGTAGCATTTAAACATTGCCCAACTGGTACTAAGGCGCTCAAACTATGTCAAGAACAACCATGCCATGTTCAAAGTCACTTAAATCATCTTTCTTCCCGATGCTGATGCTCGGTTTGAACTTCAGCAGGTTGTCTTGACCATGCCTAAATGTACTGAGTTGCTGCCATGTGATTGGCTAATTGGATATTTGTGTTAATGAGCAATTGAACAGGTGTACCCAATGAAGTGGGCAGTGAGTGTAGTTCTTCTGCTTTATGTCACACTGAATCCAAACAGGCTAACTTGTTGGTGTCACTCACATCCTTGTTAGTTCTTAGCTCACAGTTTCTAGCTGTGATGAGAAACAGCACCTTCAGAGTCATCTTAGCTAAAAATCAGTTCAAATGTTGTACATGGTATATCATCTGCCACGTACCCAGGTGTTAAATTAGTTAAATGGCAAAAGGGATATTCTGTATGGTGGGCTGCTTGCATTAGGTCTGCCTGAGATGATCCCAACTGAGGATAATCAGAATTGGGCTTTCGTCACCCAGTACTGGGGTCACATAGTTCCATATTTGACCCTCTAATTGGATCATTGCTCATTTGATTAAAAAGGTTTAATTTCCTTTCTTGGTCAAAAATTTTACATAGCCATTATTTCATAAAAATAAGGGCAGGTTTGATCAGTTTTAATTGGATTCTCTTGGACTCACGTCCTGCCTTTAAAGTCAAAGGCTGGTAATAAAAGTAATATAACATACTCACTGTTTCTGGGCTAAACTACATTCCATTATCTTGCTTTCACCCTCCTTGACTTTCTCTACACAGTGTATTTCCAAAACACCCCAGCCTGTTAGAATTTAGCAGCCATCCAACCATGATTGTGCATTAAGGTCATAACAGCCAGAAAATATTTATGCCAGTCAGCAATTTATTCTTGGAGAGACTACTCAGACAGAGTGACTGGCAGCAAACTGCCAAATCCGACTTCACATACACCGTGACCATCATTTCATTGGATGTTGTTTGGAAAAAAAAAAGAAAGAAGAAAATCCGCTATTTATACATCATAGATTGTGTCACTTCTTCCCAAAATGTCGCATTAAGTATGAAATCAGATGAAATTGGCAGGTAAGTAATCATCCAGAGTGGTTAAACATAATGATGGCAAATTTCCAGGCAGAGAGCCTTCCATGCAGCATAGCATATTTTCAAGCCAGTTCCATTACATCCAAATAAGTAAATGCAATCAGCAGTGAGAGAGAGGTGGATGCTGTTGGAGGGTGGAATGGTACCGTAGTTACATACTAATAGAATTTAAATTTCTATGTGCACACTAAAACTGTTTCAAACAGCTCTCAGCAGAGCAGACTAGAGAGTAATGGGTGACCCTCGTGTTTGACTTCATTTTGCCAGTAATTTGGGAACAATGGAGGAACTGAAATGCCTGAAATGTGAACTGAAATGCGACTTGCTTCAGAAGCCCATTCTATTAAATAGTTCAGTAATTCGAAGCCATATCGTATTTGCTTTTTATCCCTTTTTAATGGTAGTAATGGTAATAAAAGGTTGAAAAATGAACTGATAATCAAGGCTTATGTGGAAGATGTGGAAAAGAAGTTTGATCTGTGTCCATAATGGCAGGTTTAGAGCAGCAGCAAGTACTCGAGAATGCATCCGTGCTGAATATCACCTCACAGCTCCTTTTTGTAATGCAGAAACCCCTGCCAAAGTCTCACATTTTACATTGCTACTTAGCCATGCTTGTTTTATCCTAATGATGACCAATTGGGAAAATCTTGCTGGGGTCTTGCATACAGAGGTGGATGTCTTTCACAGCAGCTACTAGAGTGTGCAAAAAAGCTGACAAAAGCAGTTCCTACTGGACTCATAGTGAGGCAGACCAGGTTAGGATGTTTGATTATTTGTCAATTCCTCCCATACTGATCCAGGTCTAAAAGCTCAGCACTTCTGTGCTTTTACACTTTTTTATCTACCTTAACTGCAATCTCAGTGGAAGACAACAATCAATAACAAACAAACAGCACAGTGGCCCTTTAAGGCCTGAGCACCAAAATGCACACATACATACTGTAGACACCAACATGAATTGTCTAGAGTTTCCAAAGTGTGAATGTGCATTTCATTTGTTTTATTTACGTGTAAGCTGCAGAAAGCATAAATTTAAATGACTGACTACCAGAAGTTAAAAGATAGATATGGGATTAGCTTACAAAGCTTACAAAGTACAGGAAAATTGGACTGGGTTTAGTCTGGTTTTACAGGATGGGCTTGTAGAAATAGAGGTGTATAAGACTTGGTAGAAAGACTTGGTGGGCTACCTTAGAGTTAAATGTTACCGTAGCTCAGAGTTTGGGAGAGTGAACTTGTCCTAAGGTTGCCAATATGACATCAGATGTTGGCCTGTCCTTCTGTAATTTTTTTCCTTAAAAATCCTTGAGAAAAATATTCTTATTACTCAATAACAGGACTTAGGACTTAGGACTTAGGCAGGTTTAGGAAAAGATTATGGTTTGGATTTTGATATGCCCATCCACAATGTGAACCCCGCATGTTAAAAAGTAATGCTAATGGGTACTTGGTGCACTAGATGTGACACCAAGAGGTCCTGACCTGAGTGAGACCTGGCTAACATGCTTTTCATGGCTCTGTGTGTGTTTGGAACATGACAAAGAAGAGAGGGTGGACAGCGGGTAACCTTTCTAATTGCAAGTTAGAAAAAGTTCAGGGCTTTTTAAAAAAACAAAAAACAACTTTATTGGCTGAACATTTTTTTAATTGGGTGGGCAAGATGCAATTAAGCTAAATCCAGCTCATGGCTACCTCTGGCCTGGCTCACAAATAGTCAAATTAAATATGTAAATATGTCAATTAAAGTAATATTTTGACATTTTCGATAACATTTTCGATAACATTTTTATCAGTTTCCTTTCACAAGACTTGGATGGAAAGATCACTACCACTACCTTTTGCAGTACTGTTTAAAAGTCTCGAGCCACCCCTCATTTCTTTATATTTTGCTTCCAAGGAGCCAGACTTTATTATAATTTTTTTATGTGTTCTTGAACAATAGCTCTCCATGCTTTTTGAAGGTCTTTCAAAGTATTTCTTTGGACATTGGCTGCTTTTTCACTGATTTTAGTCCAGTTCTTGCACCTGAACATTTTCAGAGGAATGCTATGAATCATTCAAGCACAAAAAAGGCCCCTAACTCAAGGGATGAACCAGTGTTGTGTCTACACATAACAGACAACTTAGCAAAGAACCAATTTTAAATTGTATCTTTAGGCACTTTGTTACTAGCAACCTGTCACAAAAACACATCATTTGTTCCCATTTCTTTTGTTGAATCTACAAAAAATGCCAAAGAGAACACAGTTTGACAGGCATAAAATAATATTTTTGTACCAACAAGGTGATTCTCAAAGAGCTATTATTCATATCTCAGCATGCTGTGCAGTGTGTCCTTAAAAAAAATCTGAGTAAACTGGACAAGTAGAGGACAAAAGAAGAAGTTGCAGGCCTAAAAAACTATCTACAGCAGAAGAACAGTATCTGAAAGTCATGTCCTTAAGAAATGGGAAAATCCAGCAAAGACCTGACACAGAACCTGAGAGATGCATCTGGCCCTTCAGTTGATCCATCTGCCAAAGCCTCATCAGAAATGGTCTCAATGGAAGGGTGGCTGTCAAGAAGCCATTCTTATGGAAAGGAAATAGGGAGGCTGAGGTATGCCAAATTACACAAGAACTGGACTCAAAATCAGTGGCAACAGATCTTATGTAGTAATGATCCCAATTTTAAATTTCTGGTTCAAACCTGTTTTTGCCAGTATGTACGGAGGAGGTGAAGATAGAGGCACAACAGTGAGCGTCTACATCCATCTATAAAACACGGTGGAGGCTCTGTCATGGTTTGGAGCTACATTCCAGCCAGTGGTGTTGGGATCTTGTCCAAATTTATGTAATTATGAACACAGAAAAATACCATCATATTTTGATCCAAATGCAATACCAGATGGAAAGCATCTGATTGGCAAAGGCTTCATTTTTCAGCGTGACAATGATCCCAAATACACTGCCAATGCAGCAAAATCATACCTGGACAGAAAAACACAGTGGAACACTATCAGTCATAGATTGGCCTCCCCAGAGCCTGGACATCGACATTATTGAAGCAGTGTGGGATCATCTTTACAGAGAATAGAATAAAAGGCAGCCAACATCCAAAGAAGAGCTTTGAATGTCCTTCAAGAAGCCTGGAGAACTATTCCTGAGACTATTTAAAGAAATTACAAGAAAGGTTGTCTAAGACAGTTGAGGCTGTGTTGAAGAATAAAGGTGGTCATACCAAATACTGACTTTCAAGCTTGTTAGAATTATACAAACTCTTACACCTGTTTCCCATTTTCCTAGCAAAATCTAAAGATATCAGTGGTGGCTGAAGACTTTTGCACAGTACTGTGTGTCTGTTAAACATGAAGCTACCACTAATAGTCTGTTAGCCTTAGAAAAGCATAAACATAGCATGAGAGCATGGAGTGAAAGCTAGCCTGCTCTGTCCTAAGTTAACAAAGATCAAGATGACTGGCTGCTCGCTGGAGCTTCATATTTACTGTACAGACAAGAAACTGAACAAGTGTATTTCCCAAAATGTCAAACTGATCCATTAAATCAACACCTGCACAGTAGAAAAGACTTGAGATTTATACACTACAACGGAACAAGGTGTTTAATCCTTCCACTTTATCAAACAGGCACAAATAGGTTTGCACACATAAATACAACTCCGGCTCCACTCACTGCAGTGACACTTGATTAAGTCCCTGTTGGCACAGCAACAAATATCTACATGCACTAACTATCATCTAAAAGCCACCCACATAGCACTGTCCATATCTTCTCCTCACACCCTACTCTCACCATCATTGTGCTACAGGGCAGAGATGCTTGAGTGTCACACACCAGATTTCATTACACCCTCATCACGCAGCACATGACTGATTGCTGTCAGCGCTGATGGATTTTATTGAGAGATGGGGGAGATATGAGATCGTTATAGTGTTGTGGTTGATCAAACTGTAGTTAAGAGATCTTGCAGGGAGAGTTCAAGCAGTACTCCATGTTCTTCTGAGTCTAAATGTGAGCATACAGTAATGTGCTTCGTATATAAGGACCTTTATCCAATTACATGGCTACGCGTGTGCATTTACAATTTGCACGCGTCTCCAGCTTTGAGTGTCCAGATGTTCCATTTTGTTGTACTATGGTCATTGCTTTTATAACTGCTCTCACATGCACCCATATGGAAACATCTTTAGTGACGGGCTCATCATTCAGTCGGCAAAGGCCACTGAAATGCCTTTTAATAAGACTGGACTGCTGCCAGAGTTCACACTGGAACCACAGATGCACAACCACATCCAAGCCTTTTCAGGGTTGTCATCCTTACAGACTGATCAGCACCCACACCATAAAGAAAATCATTCACAGAGTTACTGAACACTTAGTTTTCTCGATCTGTTAGCATGTTCTCATGCTCTGGTCTCCTCATGACTATGATGACACATCTTCTAGAGTCACCAAGAGGTTCGTACTTGTGATTTTGAGTGAAATATCTCAATTTTTAGGCTGCCATGAAATTTTGGTATCCACTTTCATGTCCTTGTAAAGACAATGTGAAAAAAGGGGGGGGCTGACAGTGGTACATATCTGAGAGAAGAAGATGGTTAGCTGAAACTTACTCGCTTAACTTGAACTGCAACTGCACAATTTAAACTCCTGGCAGTGAGAAACAAGTTTAGAACTGCATATGAATGAAAAAACTGAGTTGTCAAAAGGGGTAAACAGTGCCTACGAGACACCTGTGATAGCATTTGGTGAAATATTTACAATAATCTTCACTGTGACTTTAGAAAGTAATGAATCCAGTGGAGTTAACCCCTAATGCTGATATCCTTTGTTGAAGCTAGAGCGGAACATTCGAGCTGAATCTATAATCAGTCGGTAGCAATAGTCTCAGTGTGAGATTGCCCTTGAGGGCTAATCTATATGTGTCCCTGGTGCTTACAGTGTCCATGAAATGTAGTGATGCCAAGCCTGGACACCGAAGGGACTCAGAGGCTTGGGAATAGGGGTGAAAGGTCTAATTACTGAATGTGGATCTGCTTTTTTTTGTACCTTATTCATATCCTGTTTCATTTTTTCATGAACCCATTCTTTAGTACCTGTCTATTTCCAATCTCTATTGTGAGCCACTGGACTGAGCCCCATGGATACTGAAATATCTCTGTCTTGGGCAGATAAAAGGAGAGAAACTGTTTCAGTGGATATTGATACAATAATCGTTATTTCTCACAGACACAGTAAAATTGCAGAATTTTTATCATAGCCTTCTCGGTGGAGGCAGTCCATAATAGAATAACGCATTTTTCCCCCTTTGAGCTGCATTTTGCTCTATATGCATGTTTTGGCCACAAGACAAAACAAGCTTCTCCTTCATCCTCCAAAACGTTAGAGTAAGGGTTTGGTTTGTTTTAATCTAGAAAACTTTTTGTTTTTTAAATCCTTGCTGCGTCCTTTCTATGGGCTCTGCACTTTTTGTTTTGATGGCTTTGCTTTCTCTCTACTCCCACAGTACACTTTTAATAATATCCTGCTGAAATATTTTAACAGTGCTCTTCAGGGAGCTGCTGGCACACTCTGCATTCTAAAACCTCGCTTCATAGTTCACTTGTCAAGGTGATAGTGTTGACAGGGCACCTACTTTTCTTTAAAACAAATTATGTCGAGAAGAGCCATATGCCAGACCTCTGACAGAAGTCAAAAGGTACAAATGGAGTGAGGCCTAATACATACAGTAAATGCCTCTTTTGTATTAAAATCAGCTCTATTCTGTTTATGTAATCAAATGCATACTTGTGAGAGAGTGTGTGTGTGTGTGAGGGAGAGTGGGAAAGAGAGAGATTTCAGCTGTCAACATGCCAACCGTTCTCTTTCCTGTCCCGTCAACCTCTCTCTGCTTGTGCTCTCTATCCCATGGTGCAGAACAGAGAGAGGTTAGGAAGGCCTCTCTTCCCCTCCCTCTCCTCCTTCATCTTCCTGCCTTTGCCCATCATTTTTGAGTTGCAAATGCCAAACCGACAGTCTTTGCACCATTATACGTCACACTGTCAACATTTTCACCCATCAAATTGAGTGTCCCATGCAGGCATTGTATTGGTTACTATTTGACATCCAAGCTCCATATCTTGGAGTTCATGTGTCTGACATAAACAGCTTTAGCAGAGAGTTCCAGGTCTGTTGTTTCAGTGTCCCGCTGTCATTGTGAAGGTCTAAGGTCAGCAGCCTTAGACTCATGAGAATGATGACAGCCCAGAAACAAAGACACCAGACTGAGGCCCAGAGGTTTGCATCATTTCAACATGTCACACACATGCCTCGCATCACTTTGCAGCAGGGATGTTGGACTTTTTCCCTGTTAGCAGTATGACATCTCTGTCAAGACACCCAACTTGATGGGCAGCCATGTGCATTCACACTTTCACTATGATGTTATGAGCACTTCAGCCTCTATTGGTCCTGTATACTCTCAAATCTGCAGATCCTGCAAAGTTTTGAGAGAAAACGATGCAAGCATCAATGAAATGAAGTAGACCATCAATTCCAAACTTAAATTTAACATAAAACACTGTCATTACTTATCAGTGATAGTTAGTTTTTATTTTTAGATCAATTGCACACACTGAAATTTGTAACTTAAAGATGTCCTGTAGGATTACCTTGATAACAAAAAAAGGTGTTCAAATATTATTTTCTGTTTGTAGGCTCTAGCCCCACTGCAACCCTGGACTGGATAAGCGAATGGATGGATGGATTTCCTGTTTGCCTATATGGGTGCATTTCCTAAATAGTCAGTCAGTAACTGACCAACAAAGCAGCAAGAAAAATCCTCTGCATGTTTGTTCTCATGCATGGGCACAATAAAAATCAAATAAGGACTCACTCATAAAAGCTCTACTCTCTACTAATAGTGGTCAAAAACTCCAGAGGGTAGCTTTAATTTAATATTGCCAGGAAGCAAGAATCATTTCATTATGACAAGTGGCATTTGCTGGCAATGATAATTAAGCTGTCTGCAATTTGTTTGAAATGAAGAAATTATAATTATACACACAATAAAAATAAATGTGAATAATTATCCAGAGCCCAGAAATAACATCTCATCTATTTAAGTCAAATTAAGTCATTTAGTGTAACTTTCTTTCTTACATGTGATAGCATTTTCCACGTAGTAATTATGCACCTCAGATTGTTTCTCCTGCTGCCCTTCACAGGTTTTGTGTCTGTGTGAGTAAGCTGCATCTTGACTGTCTTACACCACTCAGTCTGCAATTCTCAGCCAGCAATGTGAGTTTCATTTGTAAGATATTTGCAGACAAGCATTTTGAATCAAGTCACATACTTCACGCTGTCAGATGTACGAGTATGATGATGACCAGTAAAGCTGAATCAAAAAGCTGCAGAGCAGATTATGTTGACAACAAGGTTTCTAAATGAACTCTAAAACCACTGAAGCTCTTCTCCGTCGTCTTCTGTATGTCTTCATATCATAGTTTGATATTCACTGCACGTGCTTACTTGCATGAAGTACCTCCTTAAGTTTCCTGAAATGTCAAACTAGTATATGCTCACTGGTTCATTTTGTGTAGTTTACGGTGCTAAGATCTACATAACTGTTCCACAAAATTCTCACAAACCAATAAAGTGCAAAAGGACACAGAGATATGACAAAGATATGACAAAGATATGAGTATCCTCTCACTTCATAAAACCTTTATCACAGATTGGCACGTTTTTAAATCAACAACTTTATATAAGTAGTAGTTTATGAGTTTGCATCATGAGCTTTATGAGGGGAAAGCAGAAGTGGATTCGATTATGTGGGTTGTGTGTGTGGGTTTGTCCAAGGACTGTGCTTGTAGTGCATATGCATATATGCACAGTAGCTATGCACACAAAGGTACAATAAATATTTGCAGTTTGGTACATAATTTATAGTATCCATTAACAGTATCCTTTGCAGCCACAAAGGAGATTAAAAATAGATTTAAGTTTAAGGTTTTCTGATTTTGCTGAAGACACACAGAGGAACAGCTTGTGCATATCACTACATTTCCAGTGGGGAGATAACAGGGATTGTTGTTAATACTTAAAATAGTATTATAATATTATAACAGTAATATGAACAAAAGTTGTCTTTCTGTCAGTGCTGATTCTGATACAGTTTCTGTGGTAGCCTGTAATACAGCAGGTGTATGTATGCAACAGTGCATGCTTGGTTTTTTTTTGGTGAATAGCCAGATGTGAGAAAGAAGAAAGTGCAGCTACTATGTGCCTGTTGAAACGAGCAAGTACAACTGAATTCATTTTCTTCTTCAGTCTTTCCTGCACTTTTCTCTAATTCATAAATTCAGATTAGACTTACTTTCCTCAAACCAGCATAAACATTTCAGATCTTTCTCTACTAACATCAGAGGTGTTGATTTCTTGGATTTCACTTTTTTTCCCAATGAGGTTTTATCAGAGCATAGAAAAAGTAAAACTTGGACAGAAAATTTACATTTGTTCTTTTAAAGGGCAAAAATACTTTGAGAGTTCATGTTTATCTTCAGTTTGAGTTTGAAGGAGTTAAAAAAAAAAATCTCCAACCTCATGCAACAGCAGTGATGGTACTTTTTTTTTCTCCCCCCCAAATAATAAATGCAGCTTTAAGGAAGGATAAGGCCTACTTGGCAGTGGGACTCTTGCCTGCCACCAGCACAATAAGAAGGCAACAGGAAGCTAGCCAAGGACTAGCTCTCAGCACTAGCTGTAAGGTTCTAAGCAGCAGGGAAGCTGTACTGCAACATAGCTTTTGCTACATGTCTGCCAGATTTGAGCATGAATAAATAAATGCAGCAAGATCAGTCCAATTTTCCCTTAGCCCCAAGGCTTTAAACCAGAATACTTCTGACACCTGCTCTGATCATTCATTATCCTTTCCTCACATGCATTATTTCACATATGCCAAGTTAAATATAGTTCTATCCATTTTTGATGGATGCCAACGAATAAGTGAAATGAGCCCCACTTGTGTTTGACACAGCACATAGTGCCAGATGAGGAGATTACTGCTGGTTAAGCTGTTCCAACTGTGGTTCCCACAACCAAATTACTCAACAGGTCACAGTTCACTTGTTAGAAAACAAGGGAGCCTTCTGTGGACAAGAAGGCAGCCCAGAAACATCATTTACTGCCCAAGCAGTGGTGAAATTTAACAAATATTTTTCATTCATTTTATTATTTATTTATTATGTGCAAATCGAGAGGAAACCTTAGCCTGCATTAGGGAGATTTTTGTACTGTGTATAAACAACTTCACTGTGATTTGCAAAGAACAGCAGTCAATTTTCAAAATTCCGTATTCATGAGCTCATTAGAAAGCTCAATTCTCTTTTCTGCTTACATCATAAAAAGCAGTCTACGGTTAAAAAAAAAAGTTGGTGTTGTCACTTATCAGCAGCCCAACAAACTCAAACTATGCTAAAAACATGTATGTGTGCTGCATATTTTACTGTAAATGCTCACATTCCTTAAATTTGTCATGAACTGTGGGGCTGGTTAGGCTGAACATAACACAAAAAAAAAAGTCAGAGACACAGCAGTGCTCAGCAGCACCTTGCTGAACCAAGTGAAAGCCACAGTTGAGTTTGTCTGTACTTGTCAAAAGCATGCCAAGCAATCAGCGATTCACATCCTAGTGGGATATCTTTCAGAAGAACTACTCAGACATACAGTACAGAATGTGTAGAGCAACTTGGTGCCACTTTGCAACATTTTTATATTGTAGTTTTGTCATCGCGAATGTAGCACTATCCATGTGCTATAATACTAATTGCTAATTGTGCAACAAAGCAGCGGAGCAGTGCATGTGCACCTCGGCACACAGGAGGTGAGAGAGGAGGGAGACACAGAGGAGTTTATTTATTACCCACTTCAGGCATGATGTCAAAATAAAATGTGCATATAGGAGCAGGAAATCACATTTAACCTCACATTTAAATGACAGTAATAATCGATTTAACCTACCTTGATTTGTGGACATAAGTGGGTGCTGACCAGCTAAAACAGTATTAAGCCATACCATTTGTAACTAACTAATAACTAACAATAGGAACTTTTCTTTTAAAAGTAAATTGGTAATGCACTTCTTGAATGGGAATGCAATATTTAAGAGACAGGGCTGTCCACACAGTCATTTTCTAGCTTACCTTGTTTAATGTACATAGCATGTAACTAACCTCTCAATAGATTTTACAGTATTCAATTAAAACAGGTAGAAGTAAAAAAATAAAATAAAATCAGGCTTTACCTGCTGTTTTACTGCCTATCTTTCTGATTCCCAACCTCTCTCTCTCATTTCGCCTCTGATATTTTCACATCTAACTCAGTGAACTAACTCAGTGAAGGTTTTATTTTGAAGAAACCAGAGTTGGTGACTTCTGGAACAGTTTTGATGAGTTTGATTTTATTTCTGAGTCTGAGTTGGGCTTGAGCTGGGTTTGAGGAGAATGATAATTGTTTGTGATTCAACAAAATAATTTTTCTCTTTGACAAAAAGGTTATGTTCTGTATTGATCATTCCCATAATAAATTAGCAGTAAAAATAAGCATGTTTTAGTACTATAGACGTACACTGACAGCCAGTTGAGCCCTACGGCTCTATACTGGACCAGTTTCAAACATGGGAAAACATGGGGATCAGTCACTTAGCATGAAAAATAGGTTCTAGTGTTCTTTAAGTCACCCTTAACTTCAGTTTACAAACTAAATTAGTGATCTGGGGTTAGAGACACTGACCACTGGATTTGATTGTGTTAGGCTTTTGACTTCAACAATTTATTCATACTTGCTTGATGCACTGGCAGAAATCCAGTTCTTTATAATTTATATATAATTCTTTATAAATTTCTTTTTATCACAGTTGCTAATGATCTACTTAGGACTGTGCCGACTGCACAAAGTCCTCTTTATAAGCATATTTATTGAGTAATATGATACTACTGAACGTTTTCTGGTCAGGATCAAACCCAGAGGATGACAAGAAAAGTTTTGTCAGCCAAGGAGTTAGCAGAGAAGACCAGGAGGGCAGTGCAGAGGAAAGTGACAGCTATCAAACTGCATGGTCAGAGCTTCATTCAGTATTTCATGCAGTTTGAATGGATGACTTCAAGGCTTTCTGAAGGTCTTTCAATATTTTTTCTTTGGACATTGGCTGCTTTTTCACTCATTTTTAGTGCAGTCATTGTACCTGATCATTTGCAAAAAAAAAAAAAGAAAAAAAAAGAAAAAGAAAAATACCAAAGATAACAAATATAACAAAGTTTGACAGGCGTAAACTAATATTTTGGCACCAACAAGGTGATTCCCAAAAAGCTATTAGCAGAAAACTTGGCATACCTCTGCATGGTGTGCAACGTGTCCTTGAAAAATTCGAGGAAACTTGATAAGTGGCAGGCCTAAAAATAATCTACAGCAGATGAACAGTATCTGAAAGTCAGAAATTGGAAAAAAATCCAGCAAAGACCAGACACAGGATCTGAGAGATGAATCTGGCCCTTCAGTTGATCCATCTACTGTTTGCCAAAGTCTCATCAGAAATGGTCTCAGTGGAAGGGTGGCTGTCAAGAAGCCATTCTTATGGAAAGGAAATAGGGAGAAAATCAGTGGCAACACGTCTTATGGAGTGATGAATCTAAATTTGAAATGTTTGGCTCACATTGTCTTGTATGGAGGAAGTCAGGAGAGAGGTACAACAGTGAGTGTCTACAGCCATCTGTAAAACACGGTGGAAGCTCTGTCATGGTTTGGAGCTGCATTTCAGCCAGTGGTGTTGGAGATCTTGTCAAAATTGATGGAATTATGAATGCAGAAAAGTACTGTCACATTTTGATCCACCATACAATACCATCTGGAAAGCATCTGATTGGCAGTGGCTTCATTTTTCAGCATGACAATGATCCCAAACACACTGCCAATGCAGTAAAATCATACCTGGACAGAAAAACACAAATTGGAACACTATCACTGATGGATTGGCCTCCCCAGAGCACAGACCTGAACATTATTGAAGCAGTGTGGGATCATCGTGACAGAGAACAGAACAAAAGGCACCCAACATGCAAAGAAGAGCTTTGAATGTCCTTCAAGAAGTCTGGAGAACTATTCCTCAAGACTACTTAAAGAAACTACAAGAAAGCTGCCTAAGAGAGTTGAGACTGTGTTGAAGAATAAAGGTTGTCATACCAAATACTGACTTTCAAGCTCATTAGAATTGTACAGATTTTGTTTTTGCCTTATGTACTGTATTTCCATTTATGTTTGCACATGTTTCAATAAATCCCTGCACCTGTTTCCCATTTTCCCAGCAAATTACAAAGAAATGAGGAGTGGCTGAAGACTTTTACACAGTACTGTAACTATACATTAAAAAAGACGTGTCAATCAGTTTTGCTTTAAGCAATCTGAACTAAAATGATATTTGGCTATCACTAGTGCCACAGCTAAAGGAAGAAAAGCATTGCAGAAGCTTAGTAAATCATCTACTATGACACAGTCACTGAGCTGCCCAATGTGGTACTAAGAGACAGAGGCAGGGTAGCACCTGTCCACCTGCAAAATAAAAAACAGACTGACACACAAAGACTGACAAGGGCAAAAAAAGAAAAAAAGAAATGGCCCTGGCAGTCAGGAAACAGAGGGGTTTGGAGTAGAAAGAAGAGATGGAACCAGCAGAGTGTTGGGAAACAGTAGGTGCTAGACAGTAGGAAGAGAAAAAAATCCAGGCTTTTAAATTGTATCGAGAAATGGGAAAAGCTAGTCAGGGGAAATGGGCAAAACAGCGCCTGACAGAAGCATAGAGAGATAGGAAAAAAGAAAAAGGACTGCAAGCTGTCTACATTCAGATGAGAGAGGCAGGTCATTAGTAGTGATGTGATGACTCGAGGTATGGGTATGTGTGTCTGCATGTGGCTGCTGATGAAGGATAGCCTTCTAGCAGGAACCCAGCCACCAGCCAAGTGGTCTAGTACCATCCTGGGAGAAACAGCATCTGTCTCAGCAAAATAGAGAGGAGCAATCAATAACTATACAGTTAAGGTGTGGGTGCACACTTGTGTGTGTACGTGAGCTACTCCTGCATTGGCCATTGCAGTTGTACTTACACTGCATCTGTGTAGCTGCACTATGATAGAAATGTATGATATGTGGATGACATGTGAATTTGTAGATGACTGTCTAGAATTTTTAACTTCTACTAGCAGCCTCATTCTAGAGACTGCAACCTGACTGATACCAGAGATTTGGAATGGATACTGATGGCAGAAAATTTAGCTGCAATATTTTGGTTAAAAGTCTTTTTTTTTTTTTTTTTTTTTTTTTTTTTTTTTTTTTTTTTTTATTTCATTTTTTTTTTTTTTTTTTTTTTTGTTCTTTTGC
>VUQI01057515.1:41118-61916 GCA_015106735.1 Paratilapia polleni
AAAAAAAAAGGTAAGAAAAAAAAAAAAAAAAAAAAAAAAAAAGTCTTACAACAATCGAACTAATTTCCAATGCAGCAGAGACCATATGCATCATGTGTACAATGTAGCAAACACTGTGTGCATACACAATAGAGCACTCTTTTGTGGATGTAGCACAGGAAGGACACAGGGGTTTGAACAGGAAGGCAGCCAAGATTTTGTTACAGATTGGAGAGGTGCATGCTGTAGACAAACACATGTAAACACACACACACACACACACACACACACCACTCCAACCCCCAAACCAGGACACAAATAAACCCCCACACCAAGCATGGTTTACATTACTGCAGATTTCCAGCTACAACAGAGAGATGCCCCGACCCCTGAAGCATCTGTAGCTGAACAGCAGGCCTGGCTAACAAACTGCCACAGAGGATAGAAGCAGGAGGCAGGCTGAGCTGCTGATTGATCTGCAGTGTAATTGGCTAGGAGTGGCCGAAACAGCCAGAGGACGTAAATATCAGCTATCCCGCTGGATAGTGAGTTAAGTTCCACAAGAGCGATAAACTCTGACTGGTTGTCCCCTGAGTGAAGGCTTGTTGTCTGATAAGCTGGGGAACACTCTGTGCCGAGACTCCACTGCTGAGCAGGAAGGAGCAAGGTGTAATATCAGAGCAAAGGCTGTGAGAAGAGTCGAGTGGGGCAGATGAACAGAATGAAGTCCCAGTCACACAAGAAAGTGGTACCGCTAAGTTTTATCACCTTTTGCAGTGTATGTAGTTGTACAAGACATATCATGTACTAACGGCTTGCATTATCTAGCTGGTGAGCTATCCACTAACACACCAGCAGGTTAGTCACAATAGCTGGTCACCAAAGTTCTCTGAGCTACAGACAGGTGAAAGATTAAAGGAAAAAATGAAAATTAGTGTCTTAGTAGGCACCACGTGCTGCTAGAAAGCTTTCAGTTGCCATGGTATTTCATCTAAACAATTTAGAGAGTACAATGTAAATATCATAAATAGGAATGGTAGTTAAATTTATTAAAAATAAGACACAGGTCTTAATATATCAGAATTACTTCTTACTGCATACATGCAAGTTGAACCATGTGTGCTAAGGTAGGTGAATGGCACCTTTTCCTTTTCATAAAATTGGTGTGAATCACATAGAAAGCCTGAACAGTGCATGGCATGAGAGAAAATAGAAGAGAAGAAAAGAGGTAGTGTTAGCTGAAAACACAGAGAGATGAGTGAGGAGAGCGAGGGCACGGCCGACCTCTTTCACAGCTGCAAGAGGTGTGCCTGCAATGCTAACTCGCTCCATCCATCTCGTTTTGCTCAGTGCAGAGAGAAGAGAGTCTTTAGTTGAGCTCAAACGTACCACCTGTCATTCTACGTATTTCACCAAGTGCAAGCACATGAGATTCTTCTTGAAATTAGATTTTTGTTGGCAGCCACCATTCAAAAACAGAAAGTTAGAAAAGAAACTACACAGAAAAAAAATACACAGGAGAGGCTATTCCCTCAACACAGGTTATTTTCTCTTTGCCAAAGCCTTTAGTCTGATAACATTCCTTTGGGGAAACAATATAACACATGGAGAGAGTGTAAAAAATGTACACCTACATGTGTTCCCAGCAAGGAAAAGAAAGACCCATAATAATCAGAGAAACAGCAGGCAGCCCCGAACAATCAGGGAAGAAACTCCCAGAGAATGTGACCTGCACTGTAGGTACTAATGGCAATAAGCACTGGAGCAAAACATAAGAAGGGAGATCATTTTGCTGGTGGTGGTGGTTTTGTGATTTATTAGGAATGACTATATGCAAGAATCTTATTCAGACAAACACACTGAGGTCGAAAATGTACCACAGGAGATTTCTCTCTCCATTTCTACCTGTTCTCTGTGTTCCACTGAATTTGAAACCCTACCACTGCTGGGCCATGGAAAATGAAATTTAACTCCCACTACCTTAGGTGCTATACCAGTGTGGGACAATTTTGACAATTTTTTATTGGATTTATGGTGGGAGGTGGACCACATCTCACAAGCTCACAACAAGAATTAAATGTGTTTGAACTAAGTGTTATCATTCTACAACTGGATTCATGTGTATTACCTGAAAATGATTTGGGAGAGTAAAAGCCCTCTTTTTGTCTTTTGGAAACTAAGAGTTATGAGCAACAGCAGCTAAATCCACCTAGTCAGGTAATATACTGTATCACTTCCTCTTGCTATGGTTATCGCAACATTGGCACCAAATACTGAGGTGCTCAAACGGATTTAGACTGACTTGCTACAGTCACTACATTATGATTCCTTGTGGTGGCGCTTATCAAGTAAATATAGGTAAACTGAACAGAAGCTAAAGTGAAGAAGAAGAAATTAGCAGGGTAAAGATGGCAGATGGTGGGGGGACCAATCAGGGTGCTTATTAACTGAACTGACACATAACTGAATGATTGACACAGTACACTCAAGCTCCACAGTGCAGTGGATAAATACACCATCTCTGCTTTTGCCACTTGAGTTTTTTTTTCTTCTTCTTCAGTATCACAGACAACTGTGTTGCAAACTACTGAATATCACAGAATTGCTGTATCATGATAGAATCATTATCAGGGGCAACACATCATGATAGATACCCCTATTTTTTTCTCTTCCAAAAAGTAAGTGCCATGTTGTGGAACAAAGTGACATACAGTGACTTTCCACACATGGAAATATAAAATATGTCAAAAACCTTAGTTGCTAGTTAAGAGTTGTATTTGTTCTACAACTTCTATTGATCATTTCCATAGATACTGATAGTTCATTAAACCCTCGCATCCTAACCTCTCTCTACAGGCACAATCTGGTCAATCTCCCTTAAAACTACACCTATTACTAGCTAAAACACCCATGAGACCATGTTCACTTTCCACATAAAATACTGTAAATGACAACGATTATGAATTATTATATACCTCTCTCTGCCAGTCTGGTGAATGTCAGTGTCTTTAGAAATTTCATTTCAGTATTTCATTCTGGGGGTTTGGTGGATGCAATTAAACAAAATGCAACTGAAACATTTAAATGTCAGTTGCTGGCAAATGCCTTTGGAAAGAGATGTGATACTGGGAAGTTACTGAACTTTCTACCCAGCTCCAACAGAGACAAGTCGATTGCTACGGTTCAATTTCCAATTTTCCTGTTTGAGCCCATCTAGGTTCAATCTCATGACCCTGCCTCCTTTGTGATAGGTCCATATATCCTACTCCAGATATAATACTAAATGCCATTTGACTCATTCCAAAATAATTCTCAGCCCAGTTAGAGCTTGGTTGGCTCTGAGGCACTCTGATCACTCAGTGTCATCTTGATTATTAGGCATGGCCTGAATTATAAATAGGAGAAAATATTAAGAAGAGGTGCTGTTAACATCTGATGTTTGCTGAGCAGTTTAAATTACACTGTTCCAGTGTAATTGTCATGTTTTCAACAATGATGAATATTAAATTGTCTAGAGTACTCATTACAAAAAGATCTAATGAAAACCATTCAAATATTCAACATTATAAATGTATGGCCACTTTTCATGGAGCACCACAGTCTCCATATTTTATCACAAACCAAACAGCAGCTGCCTCAATTCCAGGTCTTGGCTCTGCAAACAGCCAAGTTCAGGGAGCAAGAGGGGGAGAACTTGCAGCTTTTATTTGCTCTGGCTTTCACTTAAAGTGCTGAAACACCACTTAATCTACCAGTCCACAAGGGTCCAAGGTCATGGCACCCTAGGACAACCTGAATAGCAGAATGCTGCTGAAATCCCCCAACAGCCTTGAATCCACACATACACACAGAAATACACACACCATGGCTCCTCCACTGAGTAATTTCCCCTGCTACACATGCTGTATTCAACTCTTCCACTTGCAATTTCATATTATATGACATTACTACAAGGCTGCCCGTCAATGTAGCACATTAGCTCAGGTGCTGACCTCCAGAGATGATGCAAATCTACTGGAGGCAACTTCACATGTGCTTTAAAAAATAACAAGCATATTACTGCGTTGGCTTTTATGACAGACAGCTAGATTTTGCTCATTATATTTCACTTCCATTCACAGCACCACACAACAGATTAATATCACGTTTTTACATTTTGCCACTATTTCACAATTACATTATGGCTCTGCTATGAATGACAAAGACAAAGAATAAAACAACAAAAAAAATTAAATTAATCCCACAAATTAAAACTCAGGAAGCCTCAGGCCTTGCATCCTTTCCAAACCACTTTGGAATGTGTGCTGCTCACTATTTAGTCTCAGGCGTCCCTCTCTGAACCGACTAAACAGGCTTTTTTATATGTTCACTTGATTACTGAGCAGCAGAATGTGATGAATTCTGAGATATGCGTCGTTTTGCGTGCCATTTCCAAATGATATAAGGATTAAGCACTTAAGCACTGTAAATGTTCACTGTAAATGTGTGATATTGAGCCAAGACTAAGTATACTGCATTTTGTTATTTTTGAGAGACTAGTTTGACATTTGAACAAATGCGCTGGTGAAATTGCTCTCTTGCTTAGATGCCAAGACCACTCACATCACTTTAAGCTAAATATTAAGATACTGCCAGTACCACCAATAACCTTTTAGCTTTTAGCTTAGAGTCTGGGCACCAGTAGATAATAGCATGACGACAATCTTAGTAGCACACGCAGTCTGGACTGCATCCATGCTTTTGCATTAACAGATAGGCATATGCAGGATTACCACTGCACATGACACTTGTGCAAGTTGCTCAAATTAAAAACTAAAACAAGCAACATAATACATAATTGTTTGGAAAATTCCCTAAAAGGCAATAACATGTACATAATAACATCTTATCTCGCCAACTCTGCCTCTAATTCGAAGATTAAGATTAAAAAATTTGTCTATAATTCATTACCACTATTCCCACTTCAGAGGAACAATTTTTTTTCTCACACAGCCTGTGTGTGAGGAACGGTTTCTGTATGCAGCACAAACACACACAGAAATCCTGCTCTTAGTGAGCATGGTGGCATGCACTAAATGTTTAAAAGTGTAGTTATACTTCACTGGAGTTTATACTGATGCTTTGCCACAAGTGCAACAAGATTTTTCAATGTATGGCAAAATTACTCAAGCACCGTCTTTGAAGCCTGCGCTGTTACATACCCCATGGCTGAAATGGCCTGAAATTGGGGGCTGGGACACTACTGAGGCTTTGTAGTCACGTGACCGCTAACCATGTGACTTTAAATTGTCTACCATTTTGGATGTGTGACAATGTAGAGTCAAGTGAATGAATAAGGCCTCACTCACACAAGCCTAGAGACCGTTCCATGACCATCTAGCAATCACCCGTTGCTAGGGAAAATTGTGCATTCCCCAACCAGTTGGCAAGTAGTTTCTGGAGACTGCTGTGAAAACGACTGCGAAAGATTGGTCAGTAACCCCCTCTGGCAACCACCGGTCGCTAGGGAAAAATGTGTATTCCATGACCAGTTGGCGAAAATCTCCTTCTCTTCCAATTGCTTTGGTCGCTAGCAGATTGCCACGGTCGCCTGTAGTCTGCATGGAACATGCCAGCTTGTTTGCAAACACTCGCCAGCTACTCTCTGAGCGCTAGTGAAACTGTGAAAAGTGCGACACAAACTGGAAACGGAGACCTTCAAACGTTTTTAGACACATTTTTAGACACCTTTTAAAACATGTTGGCTGCAGCACTAAGGCACAACTTTTACTTTGAAGGTGAATGTTCTCCATTTCTGGTTTGCAGACAAGTTTTTCAAGTTTTACTACCACTCGGCTAGTAGTTAGTGAGTGTCTGCAGACAAGCTGGCATGTTCCATGCACACTAAAAGGCAACCGCAGCAATCACAAGGGGGGTTTTGGTGTAGCACCCTCTTTGCGACTGATTTCACCTAACAACAGCCAGAAACCTCCAGTCAGGGAATACACATTTTTCCCTAGTGACCAGTGATTGTATCATGTCCAATATGATGGACAACTCTTGAGCAATGTGCACATGACGTGATGCAAGAAACATCTGTATGTGTTAGATAAGGTGTGCTAATTCAGTCAGGTAGCTTAAGTGTCACACAGGCAGCTTGCCATAGCCTGGAAAGCTCCTATTATCAACCCTGCATGAGTGCTAGGCAATCTTATAATTAAAAATGTGTCTGTGTGACTGTAAACAATTCAATAGGAAACTGCTGTACATATGCTTAATAATTATTTGTCAAACCCCAACATAACTTTTATTTCCTTGCAAAAAACAAGCTACAATGTAGCTGAAAAAAAGACCGCTGTAAAAGTTCTGTGACACAATAGACCAAGTATGAGGCATCTGGGTGTAATCTGTTCGATAAATAAATTGTGCATCACAGCACTGGGAGGCTAAGTTTATCAAAGACTGTTATATTTGAATCTCTACTTACTTATATCTCTGATATACATATACAGTAGGATTGCATACATAGCATCTTCACACTTCGAGTTCTTCCTTGGAGTACCTCAGCATACTGTATGTGACTGTAGATATCATGAGATTCCAGTCACTGGTTATTCATTCACTGGCTGCTGTAATAACCGAATTAGTCATCAAGAGCTCTGAAAGGACACTAGCAGAATGTGAAGGAGAGGCATACAATTTTTTTCTTTATCTCACAGCTGCTAAAATGACTGAGGAAAGAGAGTGAGAGGAGCTGATTCATGTCACCTTTGTTGCCACTTCTTTTTTTTTTTTCGCTTCCATTCATCAGTGGTGGGCTGCGTAAATTAGCATGGTTAGCAGAGCAGCTGCAGATGTGAGACACTATTCACATTGCCAGATTTTAGAGTATCAAGTCGAGTGAATTCAAGACTTTTATCTTCATTAATTATGGAAATCATATGCCTCAGATATTTCCTATCAAGTCGAGAGGCAAAGCTTTTTACTCTAAGCAAATTTTCAATAGGACTCCCAAGAGAAGCAGGAAGAAGAAACAATACTTGAATTACACACTATGGGGGGGAAAAAAAGATCTTTGACTATCAGGGATGAAAAACGATCCTTCATGTGTAGCTCTTTTTTGAAGCATTTTTGGAAATCACAGTAGAGATGTTAATTGCACTTACCGTATGTGATTTCTTATCCACACCCATTAGAAATAGAAAGCTTTGCAGACTCAATCAGAATAAAAACTCAAAAAACTTGGACTGTCATAATATTTAATGCTCACCTTCAGTATAGTCTGACATTTTGGAAAATTGTGTTTATTTCTTATATAATTTTTAATTTTTGTCAAGAGATAAGAAGCCTGACACCCCTCTCCTTACACTAAATATAAGGATATCACCAGCAGCTGGTTAGCTTAGACAGTTAGCCATATGAAAACTGTGCTAATCAAACATAAACATATGAGAATCTATGTGGCAAGGAGTGAACTTAATGGTGTGTTCAGACTCAGATGCATGCAAAGTTAACACAATGGGCAAGACTAACCTGCTGTGGTGTGAATTAAGGTGAAGAGGCATCAGCATGAAATGGAAATGCTTCCCTAAGGTAAAATGTGGGTTTATCCCTGGGCTACTTCATCAATATACTGTAACAGCCCATAATTTCCTATGAAGAGCTTCACCGTTTGTATTTCGCAATAACAGGACACACAAAGCAACTGGAGATAAATCTGCAGCCCCCTCTTTACCCCCAGTAGCTTTCTTTTCAACTGCCTGCAGCTAATAGCATGTTTTTCAGATGAAAGGTTGATGTACTGCATATGTGCTCATTATTTAAACAATGTCACACTCAAATATCCGATGGTAAAATGCCCCCTGAAGGTGTGGAGACAAATTGGCATGCTCTGTGCATTTCCTGGCATTATGGTGTTCAAGTCTCAGACAGACTAAAAAAAAAAAAAAAAAGTTGACAGTGTTATTAAACCCAGTCAAGTGTGGGTGAATGAATATTAAATCATTGTTATGCCCTGATTCTTTGCCATCAATCCTCATGCTGTTTCAGTAATGTGATCACGACCAAAGATGAGATAAATTAAAAAATGTCAAGGTTGGTGTTCGACAGTACAGATCAGTTAGCGTTTCTCTATAAGCTGGTGCTGATGACACTGTTCCATGTCTCTCCACATATAGAGAGAAAAGCAAGAACAGGATAACCAGTCACAAGAGTGTCCCAGCCAATAACAGCATAACGCCAATGGTAGCAGTGAGTGTGTGCAGACAGAAAATCAATAAAACTGAAAGAGGCTTCCACAAGGCCGAGCTCCCCGGATGATGTTTGTTATTCATTTGGGAACCTGCTGTAAAGCTATAAACTGTGAATAGGCTAAAGGAAGAAACTAATTGTAAGTCTAAAAAAAACACGCCCAAAAAGCTACAAAAGCAGTCATACCTGCAGTGAAGTTGTAACTTGCTGAAAATCCCACTGCTTCCAGTTCTCCATCTGTAACAAATTTTATCCACAGATATCTGCCGCTACTCCTGATGTCAGGCGGGCTGTGCTGACCGCAGTACCGTCCGAGCATTGGGGAGAAGCCAAACGGTCCATCTCGTACCTCAATGTTGTCAAATTTACATTCCCAAGAGGACTCGATTGAATAATTCTCCTCAAAGTGTAGGTCGATACACTGCCTTGGGGGAGCTGCAAGACACAATGAAAATAATTACTACCTAGCACAAAGAATGGCGTAAACTATTAGTCATGCTTTCAGTGATGAACGTTCAGCTTGTTTCATTATCAGCATTCACATCAACTTCTGGATGTTAGTCAATTCATCTCTAAATCACGAGAGACGCTCTTTCTACATTCACTTTGGTACTATTTTAATCAGATTATGTACACTGACTAATCAAATATATATTTTTTTATATTAAAAAAGGCTTTCTAGGTTAGCCACACACTGTCTACAAACCAATATATAATCATCATTCACTGAGGATAGCCCCAGTAATGCGTTAGTTGAGAATAAACAGCTAGATCACATTGCCTTTTTTTTCACTACTGCTGTGTTTAAAGAGAAGATTTACCTTCAAGGATGTAAACACACTCTGTGTCTGGGGGGTATTTGTTTGGGTAATTGGGAGAAGTGAAAAGCCCTCCTTCTGGTTCCTTTACCCACGTTCCACACTGACCTGCAGGCTTTACTCCAGAATTGTTTTTCACTTAAATATACATATGTATAGCAATGTGAAAGAAAAAAAATGAAATGAAAAATGAAAAGAGGTTAAAGATTTCAAGATAGTATATTTGGGCACACACACACAAAAGACAAACTGGTGATGGAGATTACCTGCTGTATCCTTCTTTGTTGCACCACACAACCCAAGTATGAGTAGACTTGCAACAACTGTAAGAACAGAAAGATAAATTCACATGTTATTTTTTTGGAAGCTTGCCTTTTCTTTCTTTCTTTTAACTTAGTGTGGAACACATTCCTGGTATTGAATTACATACTGTACTAACCCTTCCGTGACCTAAAGGAATAGAAAAAGCACACAATACCTGAAATAATAATAACACATTACCTCAGAACATAACCTACAGGCTGCTACTATAATTCTATTCAAACACACACTACTCCTATATACAACCCTTGTTAGCCATAGGCTTCAAAAATATATTTTTATTGACCAAAAATTATGAAAACAATAGACCCACATCATAAATTATCACAAATCACACAGTTTTCTTAAATTGAGTATTTCCTGCCCTAAATAAAACTGAAGGTTAAAAAAAACTTAGACTGTGACCTTCACTGTGAGTTTACAGGTTGCAGGATGCAGTGCATCCGCGTATCATCTTATATTTGTTTATCCCAAATAAATCACTGCTTTGTTCCTATTTTGACTTCGATCTGTTGCTCTAATGTTTACACTCCGTCTAAACTGATTAAAAGATTATCATACTGCTTTTGCGTTTGAGTAGGACAAACAACAAGAGCTTTTCAGCAAGTGTGCTTCAGCTGATGAATACGGATGTCTTACCGTGATGGAAGCTGTGCCCATGTAGCATGTCTGTTCCTTTCACAAACGGCTTCAGGCTCAACTAATTCCATTTAGATTTGGGAATGCTTGAAGAGAAAAAAAAAGATAGAGATGTGAGTTTCTGAGAATTCACACAGAGAAAACGCTCATGTTATTAAACCTTTCGGTGGGGAAAAAACGCGAACATTTACTCCTTATTAAAATCTCAGTGAAAAAAATCCTTTCAGATGTGTCACAACAACTAATCGCCAGTTTCATATAAAACCAAAAACAGTTCCAAACACTCGCCCGATTTCCATCTAAACGTTTCTAGTACCCCTTGGCGCGTTTGATGCACTGAAAGGATTAATAGTCCCTTCATCAGCCCTTCTCTAATCGCTCCACCTTTGCGATCTTCTTTTGGAAAATATCATGGGCAGCCTTGTTTTGTCCGCTTTGGTCCCTTTATCAAGAGAGAGGATCCTTCAACAGCACGTAAAACCGCGCAACACTCATCTCTGCGGCGTTTTCTGTACTCTTTTGCGCTGCGTAAAAATCTTCTGGAAAACAAGAGGTTACCAAAAAGATTTAAGTGGATTTTCGTTTGGGTTTCATGTGTCGCCCCCGTGTTTCTCACAAAGCTGTCAGTGTTGTTCTCACTGTGTCCCTCTGTCTTGGCTTCTGTCAACTACAAGAGTCCCCGCAGCCGGCAGGAGCTAATGTAAGATCTTCCTCCTCCTCCCGTTCATTCCGCACTGACTACAGCCGTCCAATGCGCCACAATCCTCACGTACTTTTGACGCACGCATCGAAAAGTTCTCCGGGACACGACTTCATCCACACACATAACACGCGCGCATGTGTTTGAACAAATTCATTTCAGCTCGTGGAATCACCGCGCAACAAAAATGGAAAGGTAAGCAGAAAAGGCAATGGGATGGGAAATGAAATAAACAAGCAAGGAACGCGTACATATTCTAACAAACGGAAAATGCTCTGTTAATCATAAAATTCAATTGCTTTTGCTGTGTTTGGGAGCCTTTAAGCAGGCTACTGCAGTTTCACGGTATAGAGCAACTACACCTGCCAGCCACTTCAAAGTTATCAGACATGGCATCTTAAGAAATTCTGCGCTTCACTTCGTGTTTACAATTTCTACAGGAAAGGGAGAGGTAACAAGATGCAGAGAAACTGCACTCTCTTTCTTTCTTTCTTTTCCAAATAGTGCCAAAGATTTTCCCAAAGTGTGAGTGTCAGGAAGTATCTGCACTCTTCTACTGACTGTGTAGTCACTCTCACACCTGATGACAAAGCTGATCAGAGAGTGCCCAGGGACAACTCAGGGGCTCAGGTTCCCAAAATAGTTTTTGGCTCCCAGCAGACAATATCCATCTTCAGACACTCCTACTGCAGTGGCAAATTTGGACTCAGTCTCTCTGTGCATATGTTATTGTTACTGGTTTGCATTTGCCCAACAGTGTGGATCAACTTAAAAAAAACTGTTGGATGTTTATGTCTTATCTTTTGCAACATGATAGCCTCCTGTACAACTTTGTTTCCTGTTCTGTCTCTCTCTACCTCTCTGTGTCTTTCTAGGCCATAAAGTCTCCTGAGATTTCTAAGATAAAGATTCACTATCTCCTCTAAAGTCCTCCTCTTAATTACATCCTGTTCCAGAGATTGGCTTGTTACTCTTCTCTCTAAAAGTGTTTGGTTTTATAGCAGGTAATGTAGACTTTGAAGGTGCCACGCTGACTTCGAGAATACATGTGGGAGTGGAAAATCTCACAACTCTTTTCAACTAATAGGCTCCCGCTAATCTGTTATAGAGTGATTTAATGGACTTGGGATTTGGACCCCCCACACAAGAACGAAAGCTTAGCCCCTCACTTTCTTGCTACTGTACAATAAACTCCCATGAAACCTGTAACCCACTGCATAGTGTAGCTTGCTCTGCTCCCTCCAAAATTTCACAAACACAACAAAAATGTTGGGCTGAAAAGATTTTAAAATGTCAATTTCTCAGCAAAGGAAAAGCCTATTATAGATCTAACAGTCTGAAGGGATGTCAATAATATCATGCAATGCAGTGCCCAAAGCTTGTTATTGATTAACAGTGATGCTGTATCATCTGACAACTTTATAAACACAACAGCACACGTTTCTGATAGGTAAACTCAGAGATAAAGCAGCAGAGCTATATGCGTATTATTCAAATGAGGCTTATCTAGCCCACTGTATGCAACAGCAGTCTTAGTGATTTTAACAGCAGCCTCCAGTTTAGCTATATAAACTGCCTCTCTGACTCAATAGCACTGAGGCAGTGGGAGAATATCAGAGAAATAATTCATTCAACAGCAGTCTTAAAGTGCCATTTTTAATTAAGGAAGTCTATCATTTGGCTTGAGATAAGTATTGTGCTATGTCGGCCTCACCTGCATTTGTAATTGTAATCAGTTTGGGGAATTGGGAACATCCAGGTCTGGAACTATACATTTTACTTACAGCATGCACATAACTAAACAGACAGTTCAGCAGAGCAATTCATTGCACATGTTCTGCTCTGTTTGCTGTTTCATCTAAAGTTAAGTTTCATGATCGCTCATTGTCCAGAGGCAATGAAATTCCTGCAGTCTCTTACCCCCCCAAACCATCAAGGCTCATGAGCTTCACTTCAAACGTGCAAAAATACAGTCACAAGTATATTACTCTGCTGTATGCACAAAACAGCAAGTAATTCGTGATTGCTTCCTGTTCATTTGGCTCAGACCTGATGAGTAAATTGGGCATTCACCTTCTACTTAGTGTCATTCTAATGACACTGCCAACACAGTTTCTTTTTGTCAGTCTAACAGGGGACAGCGCTAAAGCGGATAAACACTTAGGCTAATGCCTCTTGCCCAGTGGGACTCAAATTAACCTTATTAGTGATGCATTGAGCAGTGTGTTGGCCTAAAAAACACAATTTATTTGTCATTTGAGGTGCCTTGTAGTTCATTAAGCAGGACCCAGTTACAAGAAAGGGTCGCTCCATCCACGGGCAAATTTTGAGCTGCTTTTTATGCTACATTAGGTGTCTGGGTCTCTGGTGATAGACTGCCTTTATCCTGGCCCTGCACCTGGAGCTAGTAAGAAAATAATTCCATAAGATGATAGCCCATAAACTACTTGTGGTTTTGTTTGTTTTGGTGGTTTTGTTTGTCTGCAATACAGCATGTCATTTTAAGTCCTGTGTGTAAGTCCCCTCAAAAAAGACCATCTTGAATTATGTAAAGTGAGGTAAGGTGTGAAAAATCAGACAGAAGGGAAATTATATTTCACACACACACACACACACACATGAAGAAATCAGAAGAATATAACATATTCACCACTTTTGCAGTTGTTATGTAGAAGACAAATTCTAATACAGTGGAGATTTATAATTATGGTTCAGTAGACAATAAGTTTCATTATTTGTTAATCTGATACTTATTTTCTGGATGACTCAATTAGTCATTTAGTCTTTAAATGTCTACCACAGCCAGTAGCTGTTTTTGAAAAGTTAGATGCAGTAAATGATATATATAATTTTGCTTAACACTATCCCCGCCATCAAAGAAATATTCAAGGGATCAGTGTTTTCACATCATGCGATGTTTAAATAAAATCAAATTTAGCTTTTTCTGCTCTTTGTTTTGCTATATATATATGTAATATTTTCCTAGAACAAAAATATTTGGGGAGTCTTGAATGATTTGTGAATCATGAGTGACTGTTAAATTGAAAACAAATCTCTGGTGGCGAAAGTGTTAAAGAAATAATTTCTTGTTAAAGAGACGATCGAACATTTTTATAGCTTTACATTGTAGATACAGTGCTTAACAAATTTATTAGACCACCTGTCATAAAAATGAGAAAACACAAATGTTTTAGAAATCTGTCAAAAACTTGTTTAAAACTAAAAATTATATTGTTATTTATTAGGCAAATAATAAACTAAAACAACTAAATAGTCCATATTCACACATGTATGGTCTCCTTTGGTCTTGATAACAGCTTGTATTCTTCCTGGCATTGTTTTTATGAACTTTTTAACAGTCTATTTTGTTGTTGAGTTCCAAATAGTTTCTGCCTGTTCCCAGAGACTTGCTTTGGATGAAACTTTTGTGCGATCTATCTTTGAAGCCACTAAATTCCAGTCCATCAGTTCCAGTACTCCAGATTCCTTTTTCTTGGTCAAATAGTCTCTGCACAGCTTTGAAGTACGCTTGGGGTCATTGTCTTGTTGGTATATGAACCCATGACCAATCAGTTTCAGTCCTGAAGGGATTCTATGATGCACCAAGACGTTGTGGTAGAATTTGTTGTTCATGACACCATCAACTTTCACTAATTTGCCCACGCCATTTCCAGAAATGGAACCCCATACCACGATGGACTCTCCACCATGTTTCACTGTGGGTGCAATGCATCTAGTATCAAAATGTTCTCCAGCTTTTCTGAGGACATAAACATGACAATGCTGATAGAAGAGTTCAAACTTGGACTCGTCAGTCCAGAGTACCTTCTTCCAGTCATCTACAGTCCAGTGTTTGTGCTCCCTGGCAAATCTGAGGCACTTCAGGATGTTTGCAGGCCTCAATAAAGGCTTCTTAGCAGCTATTCTTCCCTTTAAGACATGTTCCTTTAGTCGTCTGCTTATGGTCATTCTGGAGACCTTCTCAGACTCTGATCTAGAAGTATTTATATCTGCCTGAAGATCAGCAGTGGTCTTCCTTCTGTCTCTAGTACTTAAAATCTTGAAGTGCCTGACATCTGCTTCAGTCAGCTTTCATTTTCTGCCTATTCCTTGATGCATTTTGTATGTATCAATCTCGGCAATCGACTCCAAAGCATACTTGACCACACTGTGAAAACACAAAAAAATGTCTTGCCCTGTTTGTCTCAAAGACCATCCAGCATCAGAAACTGCTTTAATGTGGACTCTTTCTTTTTCACTGAGTTCTCGACATTTTACCATTTTGAACAGGAGTGAGGAATTTCAAATTGAATTCACTTTTTTATACCCAAATTTGAGCCGGCACACTGGACTTCTCTGAGGAGTCCGAAATTAATCAAGCGTAACATTCAACCACTAAAACTAATTTTTCTGTTCAGGAATGCAAGTAAATAACTGTAATTTGGCGTCTTAATCAAAAAATAATAATGTGCTTTATTATTTTTTCTCCTTTTTGTAAAACAGTAAATTTGCATACTGGTGGATTAACCATTACAGAAACATAAAAAATGATTTTGGTAATTACCAATACTGTTAATTTAGGGCAGCTGTGGCATAAACCTTACATTGGGTGGTCGTCTAATAAATTTGTTAACCAAATCAAAAATAAATGACAGGCTTAGAGGTGAAGTGTTGATGCTAAGGCTGTAATCACTTTAAAATGGCTGCAAAATTGAGTGCAGTTGGTGTCTTATTTTGCTCCACAGTGCATATATGATGCTGTATATATAACATTCAGGGGTCAAACATGCTTTTTTACCTCTGCACACTAATAGATTTACAGATGGATGCAACATGAGCTACCTGCCCTTGGGATGAACATTTTAAAATTTAAGGACGCAGGACACAATACTGTGGACACAAAGGTGTACGACAGACCAATAGCATCCCTCTCAGGATACTTATTTGGGGATGAATGTATAGTACTTTAAGTACTGACTGATTAATAATGTCAGCAAGTGAAGACACAGGAAAAACACCTGCAACACCTACAACTCACCCACTGTTGCTAATGTTAACTGATGACTTCTCGTGACCTTCAGTCATATTTTGCAGGATGAACTCCAAACATTTGGTTCCAGCAAACCATAATTTGAGGAACTCCAAACACTCAACGCTAATTTCCCTTTGAACTGCTCCACATTCATCTCTCTCATGTCTCTTCAGTGCTTCTCCTCATCTGTCAATCACTGTAGCTTTATCCATCCAGCAATTAATCTCAGCCCAAGAGGGGCAGCTGCACTGTCTATGAACCTAAATATCTGCTGAATTGCTACTCCTGGTCTGCAGATTTCTGCTCTAGTTATAGGATTGAGAGGAGTTATATGTGCTTGTACTTCTTTATTTTAACCACTTTTCAGCAAATTCTTTGTGTGTGTTCACAGGCTTTTCACTTCACCATCCTGTCCATAAAATCAGCCATGAAGCAAGCAATGGTTTGCTGTTTCACAGCGTTTGCACTAACACCCTCTGCAATCTGTTCTGTGTATGAAGTCCCGAGCCCCTTGGTTAAACTGACTGTGTAATTCGTCATTTGACCTCATTAGCCACTTGGAAGGGGGGTGCCATGGACACTGTGGAGTGACACTCTGTGGGCAATAACACCAGTGCAGGAGTAAGAGTCACCAATGTCATACCACCACCACCAAGTTAAAAAAAAAAAAAAAAAAGGATTTTTTGGATTGATATATGAGGAATGAAACAAGAATCACAGCTTACAGCGACACATCCCAGTACCTGATGTTTAGTCACACCATCCAAATAGGTATTTGGAAAAGGCAAGGTTTATGTCATTAGCTAACTACATTATTGGGGTTCCAGGTTATATATATAAAAAAAAACACATGACCAGGATGGCATTAGATTTGCCAGCACAAACATTTTATTTCTCAAGATCAAAACCTTTTGTCATGCAAAAAGGAGCAAAATAATAAATAACAGATTATGCAATATAAATTAGGACTAAATTCTGTTTCTGTATTTTCTGTAGAGATTCCCACGATCAACCGGCCAGGGACCGATTTCCAGCATTCTCAGCCCTGACCGGTCAGCCTCACGTATGTCCGATTATGAGCTGGTTTGTTTCGTGGATGTGCAACATGCACACAGTGGCGCAGGCAAATAGTCGCACACCCGTTCACAGCCACATGCTATCATATTGTTAGCATGGAAGCTCTTCACTTTAAGTGAAGATACAAAGTAAACTGTAAACCAAATCACAAACTTAAATCACTTTCACCCAGCTGAACATGGACATTTTAAAGAAGCTAGCAAAGGCAAAGAGGCTAAAGCTAAAGCTGTCCAGAGCTCAGAGCTAGCCACAAGACAGCAGACTCGGTGTGAGCAGTCAAAGGATCAAAGCAGTTACGAGGAAAATTATGAAGACAAATGAAAAAGGTCAGTGACCTATTATTTGGTGAAGTTATAAACATACTAGAAAATGATGTAAGTATCTGATATCTTATAGCTTTATTTTTGGTATTTTAGCATTTATTCATGTATCCATCCATCCATCCATTTTCTTCCGCTTATCCTATTCAGGGTTGCAGGTGGGGGCTGGAGCCTATCCCAGCTGCCATAGGGCGAGAGGCGGGGTGCACCCTGGACAGGTCGCCAGTCTGTCGCAGGGCTAACATAGAAGACATTTATTCATGTATGTAGTTATCAAATGTGAATTTAAAACCCCTGTACAGAATATACAGGTATACATTTTCAAATAAATTAAAAGTCAACTAGCGATTAGTCTTTGTCCAATTCATTGAGTTCTAGTTTTGCATTAGCTTACATAAGCTTACATAATTTTACTTCTAAATTCAGATAAAACTGAGGATATTGTACTCTGCCCTAAAAATCTTAGAAACATGGTGTCTAACCAGATACTTACTCTGGATGGCATTACTTTTGCCTACTTTTGCCTTTTGCCTGCAGTAACACTGTGAGGAATCTTGGAGTCATTTTTGACCAGGATATGTCCTGCATAGGCAGGTCTGCTTTCTTGCATTTGTGCAATATCTCTAAAATTAGAAACATCCTGTCCTGTATTACTTCTAGGCTGGACTATTGTAATTCATTATTATCAGGTTGTTCTGAAAGTTCCTTAAAAAGCCTTCAGTTGATCCAGAATGCTGCAGCGAGAGTACTGACGGGGACTAGAAAGAGAGATTATATTTCTCCCATATTAGCTTCTCTTCATTGTCTTCCTGTTAAATCCAGAATTGAATTTAAAATCCTTCTCCTCACATACAAGGTCTTGAATAATCAGGCCCCATCATATCTTAAAGACCTCATAGTACCATATCATCCCAATAGAGCACTTCACTCTCAGACTGCAGGCTTACTTGTGGTTCCTAGGGTATTTAAAAGTAGAATGGGAGCTTCAGCTTTCAGGCCCCTCTCCTTAGGAATCAGCTCCCAGTTTGGATTTGGGAGACAGACACCCTCTCTACTTTTAAGATTAGGTCTTAAAAACTTTAAACTTTCCTTTTTGATAAAGCTTATAGTTAGGGCTGGACAAGGTGACCCTGAATCCTCCCTTAGTTACGCTGCAATAAGCCTAGGCTGCTGGGGGCTCCCCATGACGCACTGAGCATTTCTTCTTCACTCACCTCTTTTCACTCTCCATATGTTTATACACCACTTTGCATTTAATCATTAGTTATTATTAAACTTGGGCTCTCTCCTATAGTGTTGGGTCTTTTGTCCTGTCTCCCTCTGCTCTCTTCTGTTTCCCCTCACCCCCAACCGGTCGCAGCAGATGGCTGCCCCTCCCTGAGCCTGGTTCTGCCAGAGGTTTCTTTCTGTTAAAAGGGAATTTTTTCCTTCCCACTGTCGTCAAGTGCTTGCTCATAGGTGTCGTCTGATTGTTGGGGTTTTCTCTCTAATATTGTAGGATCTTTACCCTACAATATAAAGTGCCTTGAGGCAACTGTTTTTGTGATTTGGCACTATATAAATAAAATTAAATTGAATTGAACTGATGGTGAGTTGGATCAGGTGGCAGGGGAGGATGCTACACAGGCCAAAACATGAGGGCACACACAGAACATCTGGCAGAGGCCCTGGTCTGCGAAATCGTCAATTCCCACCTCCAGCAGAATTTGGACAGCATTCCAAGAGAGGCTGAGGACATTAAGTCCCAATGGACCATGTTCCGCACCTCCATTGGTGAGGCTGCTGTATGGAGCTGAGACCACAAAGACCCTGTCGTGGCGGTAATCCCCACACCAGATGGTGGACAGCAGAGGTGAATGGAGCCATCAAGCTGAAGAAGGAGTTCTATCTGGCTCAATTAGACTGTGGTACTCCAGAGGAAACTGACAGGTAACGGCAGGCAAAGCGGACTCTGGCAGTAGCCGAAGCAAAAACTCAGGTGTGGGAGGAGTTCAGTGAGGCCATGGAACAAGACCTTTGATCAGCCTTGAAGCGATTCTGGCTGTTAGCGATGAGCGATATATCTTCAAAATTATATCATAATATTTCAAAGAAATATGCGATAATAATATTTCTGACAATACAGAAATAAAAATACTGAACAATGTGACTCCAGCTTGCAGGCTGCAGCATTTATCAGTGCAAGCAAAACAAAGGACATTTTTCATCCTTCTTTTTCAATGAGCTACTGTTATTAATGACAGAATACCTAATTCAAAGTGTGACTCTATTGCCATAAGGTGCCAGCAGAAGCAGCATTATAGTACAATAGTAGTGACATAGCATAAGTCGAATGTAAAAGTATAACATAACTAAGTAAGTAAGCAAAAGTAAAGTATAACATAACTGCTAAACATTTCAGTTCAACAATAAAAAAACTAAAGTAACTTCACAATGTAACTCTTTCAGGGCCTACAAAATACTGTCACATGTTAAAAAATTAAAAAATATTCTCTACCAGAGATATTGCATCTTAGCTCTGGCCTTTTAAGCAGCTGGTTAAAGCCCTCTTTTAGCACCATATAACCTCATCAGTAATTTCTATCCACCATTTTGTTCTTCCTGTCATGTGGAGTGCAACTAGCAAGTGCTCCAGCGATGCTAGTTTGAGTCATTTGTTTACTTTTGGGTCGCACATCACCAGCTGCTAGTATCTCCTCCTTCGTAGCCCCGCTGTACTCGTCAGTGTGTTTTAGCCTCACATGGTGAAACAAGTTTGCTGTTTTCTTGCATATTTTGCAAAGCACTGTGCTTTGCTAGAAGTTGTTGAAATAGCTCCCTTTTACTATAGAGTCATCGCAGGCTGACACTCATCTCTCACTGTCAGACATGTCTGGGTTTGTCTCATTGTTGTGTGCGCTAGGGAACATATGGCATTGTGATATCATTGATATTATGATATCACACTTTTATATCACATGAAGATTTATGCTAGCATTATCGTGGACGATACGATATGGCACAGCCCTAGGCTCTATTCACAGTGTGTACAGTGGGGATGGGGTGTTGCTGACTTCAACTGAGAATGTAGTCAGGTGGTGGAAGGAATACTTCAAGGATCTCCTCAATCCCACGACATGCCTTCCGCAGAGGAAGCAGAGTCTGGGGACAAGGAGGGGTGACTGCCAGTCACTGGGGGTAAGGTCACTGGGGTAGTTAAACAACTCCTTGTTGGTAGGGCCTGAGCGTGGATGAGATTCACCCCGAGTTCCTTAAAGCCCTGGATGTTGTGGGGCTATCTTGGTTGACGGGGTATCTGGCCCATTGTTGCAGGCCAATCAGTCCCTGGACAACCATAGTGAGAGCTTGGTTCATAGTGCCGGGAATAAGTTGGACCCATTCCCAGGTGTTACACTCTGCCAGGGCTGCCCTTTGTCACTGATTCTGTTCATAATTTTTATGGACTATTAGGGTTAGAAGCCCATTCGGTTAAAACAATTGGTGCTGGTTGTGGATAACTACAGCATAAGGCAACGCTGGTACAGACTGCAAGAGGAGATTCAGGAACATGTATTCCAGGAGTAACTCCTTAAAACTGTGTCATAGCCCTGTACTGGTTTGCTCTGGAATTCCTAACTCTCTCTCCAAGGCCTGGAAAAGCCAAGCAGAGATTCTCCACCCTTTGGGTGGAGCCCGGATGTCCA
>VUQI01057516.1:0-19627 GCA_015106735.1 Paratilapia polleni
ACGTACAAGGTTATCCTGGAAGACAACTTGCTGCCTTCTGCTCTGACAATGTTCCCCAACTCTGAGGATTGGTTTTTCCAGCAGGACAATGCTCCATGCCACACAGCTAGGTCAATCAAGGTGAGGATGAAGGACCACCAGATCAAGACCTTGTCATGGCCAGCCCAATCTCCAGACCTGAACCCCATTGGAAACCTCTGGAATGTGATCAAGAGGAAGATGGATGGTCACAAGCCATCAAACAAAGCTGAGCTGCTTGAATTCTTACGCCAGGAATGGCATAAAGTCACCCAACAGCAATGTGAAGTTAAAACATTAGTAATGTGTTGTTTAAAAATGAATATGAACTTGTTTTTTTTGCATTATTTGAGGTCTGAAAACACTGGACCTTTTTTTGGTATTTTAACCATTTTTCATTTTCTGCAAATAAATGCTCTAAATGAAAATATTTGTATTTGGAATTTTGGAGTTACGTTGTCAGTAGTTTATAGAATAAAACAAAAATGTTCATTTTACTCAAACATGTACTTATAAATAGCAAAATCAGAGAAACTGATAATTTTGCAGTGGTCTCTTAATTTTTTCCGAAGCTGTATTTTATGAACAAATGATGTGTTTTTGTGACAGTCTGCTACTAACAAAGTGCTTAAAGATACAATTTAAAATGGGTCCTTTGCTAAGTTGTCTGTTACGTGTAGACATAATCCCTGTCTTGATCCCTGGAATTAGGTGCCTTTTTATGCTTGAATGATTCATAGATCAGTGTTAAGTGGCTTAACAAACACAAAGAAAATATTCCTCTGGAAATGGTCAGATACAAGGACTGGACTGAAAATGAGTCTAAAGTAGCCAATGTCCAAAAAAAAAAAAAAAACTTTGAAAGACCTTCAGAAAGCCTGGAGAACTAATGCTCAAGACCATTTTACCACTTACAAAAATATCTGGCTCCTTGGAAGCAAAACATAAAGAAATGAGGGGCGACTCAAGACTTTTGCACAGTACTGTCCCAAGTACAATGTGGAATTTTATCATATCATGTTATATTTTCATTTTATTTGTTTAATTGGGTTCTCTTTATCTACTTTTAGTTCTTGTGAATATCTGAAGTTTTACACAGAAAGACGTTTTACATTCTATAAGAATATAGAAAATATTTTTTTCTGCTGTTGACTTTGTTGTTCCATAATAGTAATTTACTCAAGTAAATGGCGTGTACCTTAAAATTACTTACTTAATTAAAGAGACGTGCCTCAGTGTCTAGAGGCTTCTTCTTTGATGAGGCTGACTCTGATGTTCCTCTGTTCTGTTGCAGCCCATGGTCTTCGGCGCGATGATGCACAGAGACGAGGCATTTGAAGCCATCCACACTCAGTACATTAAGATTATTACCATGGCTACAGCCATCAACCCAGAGACATAGTTAAGACCTTTGTGATGGCTGCCTTAAACACAAACACTGAAACATCTTCAGATGGCTGCTGACTTCGGTTTGAGCTGCTGGTCTTCCCTCATCAGTCACCCATTAAAACAATTCAGTGACAGTATTAGTGACTGATATTAAATCAGTTGATTCCAACCAATCACTGATTTCTTGTCAGAATCAGACAATCTGTTACCAATTCCTTTTCCCGAAAAATTTTAAGAAAATCATCCATAAATCAGAGCACTTTACATGCTCTCTGAGTGTTACTTTACCATAAACTCTCAAATATTGTGTCTTCTGTTTTTTCTTCTCTGCCAAGTATCTCAGCCATTTAAACTCAGCATTTCCTGTGCAGACTTAATATCAAATTGAAAGCGCTAATAGCTAAAGGGGCTTAATCCCTCCCATAGTCGTTAGGCTTTTATGGTGAAAATAAAAAATACAGGAATTAAATGTACATCTTTTGTTCGCACAGTAAAAATCAGCAATTGACTTTCACCCCTACAATTACTTTCACCTGCAGCTCATTGGTCAGGTGTGTCACATGACTGGTAGCTGGCTTCAGTTTACTTCCGTAGAAGTATATTAAACTGGAACGTTTACCACATTATGTATTTGTGCTGAAAAGATAAGTTGATTAGGAGAAAATTATGATAACAGAATAATAATTTGTCATTTATCAATCAAAAACAGCAATTCTTCTCTTCCTGCAGCTTTCACAATATATGCATTTCTTGCTGTATGCTGTGTCATTATCACTGTAAACTGAACATCTTTAGGTTTTGAACTGCTAATCACACAAAACATGACATTTGAAAATTGCACTGTATACTCTCGAAACTGGAATCAACATATTTCACTATTTTCTAATGTTTTATAGATTGAACATTTTAACAGTTAGAAAAAATGACTGAAATTATTCTTAGTGGAAGGCTTTACTTACAGATAGATGTCTGTCTGCAGCAGGATTATGAAAGAAGATCATACATATTTTTGTCCACAACATGATGAAAACAGGAAAGTTTAAAAAAAAAAAAAATGTTTTCATTGTTGGTCTAATGATTCTGATTTAATATTTATTAATTGTATAAAAGAAAATAGTCCCATAAAAGTAAATTGAATGTCTTGCACGCAGTTTAAACCCTAAAATGTTCAGAAAAACTAAAACTGTTAAATAATGTTTTTATAGCTTCTTTCTGAAAACGAGTAACAAGAAATCCAAATGACAATTCAAACTTAGGTGGAGCCTTTCATTTCTCTATATTACACTGTTGGCAAACAAATGTTATTGTTGTTTTACATTAGTGTCTTCAGGGATTTGTAAAATTTTCATTATATGACCTTACATTGTACTACTGCAGCTAAGCCTTACAGTCAGTTCATGTGATTTTTTTTTTCTTTTTTTTAAATGTATTGGTGTAAAGTGTTTGTATACTATATGAATGTTCAACAGTTATTCTCTTTGAGACTTGTATTTCAGTGTAAATCATAAAGTTGTGGTCATCTTTTAGCTTTATTTGATTTAGCTAGAAGCTAAATGGCCAATGTACGCTAATAACTGCTAGCTTTTTTACAGTTAATAAGCCACGAAACTAAATCCCACGAAGGAGCTACAAATATGAAATTATTGTATTTTGTTTAGCATTAGCTTTTTATTAAGCTTAAAACAGAATAGGTTAAAGCAAAAACATTTTTTTTCATTTCTTATCTAATGGCTTAATCTTTTTTTTTTATTATGCTTTTTTTTTTCTAATCTGCTTATGTTAAACCTTCCATTTTTAAAAGTACTTCTCATTAGCTAAAGCTAAATGACATGAAACATCAGAATAAAGTAATATATGTTTTGGTTCATTATTTCATTTAATAGAGCCAAATGTGAAAATAAAAGCTGTCAAATTCTGTCGTTTTCTCTACTTAAGAGGAACATGTGAGTCAGTCACATCAGCATTTATCACTTTTATCATATCTTATTTCAGATTTCAAAGATTTCAATGATTCATTGAAAAAAATAAACCTCCAAAGCAAGCTGTTCTTTTAGCTAAATAAATTTAAATTCTGACACATTTTCATTAATGAAATACACAGCTTTATTAGTTTTAGAATCACTCAAAGCTTTCATTGCCAATTTTTTTTTCTTTTGTAGTTTTCAGTATAGTTATGAGCTTTTTACTGTTCTTCTTTTTGTGAAATTGATGCCACTTGCTAATGCCATTATGCCTCAGCAAAATACTTTCTTAAAACTGTTTTCTCACTCCCCCCCCCTTTGACTCTTAATGCCCCTCATTTTGTTTGTGGTTTCTCAGGTTTAATTTCTGTCTTGTTGACGTGGTCACTGTGAACATTTCTCTCTCCTCCTGTTGTGTCTTTGGGATTTAAGGTTTTTATAAAATGGTCTCTTGTATGAATAGGTGTAACATTTTTAAATTGTGTGATTTCTGTTGTTGGAAATGTTAATGTACATTCTGTGTTTAAATAAAATCAAATATGCTTACATAACAGCATGTGGTTATTGTTTCAGTGCAGCACCTGCTTCAGGCTTCACAGGTGTAAATAACACATTGGTTTTGCAAATCGTCTTTTTTACCAAAAAATACCTAGAAGACATTTGAAACAGATAATTAAAGATTAAACCAATAAATACAAAAACAAGGCTCATATGTTTACTTCATATTGTGTTCTATTCACTGTTGCAACTCTGTAAGGCTGCTAAAGTATTCTATGAGTTCAAGTACTCATGAAGTTTACTTTTTTCAAGCTTTGCTGATAATACTTGCATACTTATACTTAAGTAGGTTTTCAATGCCAGACTTTTACTTGTAATGGACTATCAGTGTATTATTAATTATTTTACTTAAGTAAATAAATTCTTCTGTCACCACTGCCTCTAGACTGTCTGAATATGTATTAAAGTCTGGTAACTAGGTAGTTAGAGGGAATTACTATAAGCTATTTTTTTGCTGTCTTTCCAAGTAGGCTGCACATGTTTTTATTATTATTATTACTGCCATTTGTGCCGTTGCCTTGTTCCAGCTATATGATGAGCCAGAGCTGTGCGGACTCGAAGCTAATTCAAATTATCTTCAGTATCCTGTGTTAAGGTTACACTGTGAGTTTCAGGCACATCACTCTGCCTTCCAACTAGATATCAAATCCACCAGTGACTGCTGTACAGTGAGTTGGGGTTTTTTTTGTTTTGTTTGTTTTTTAACCAGCTGCTGATGTAAGAGTTTGCTAGGTGAACCATACTTTGAGCAATCACAGCTGTTCCCAGTTACAGATAACATTTTTTTTTTTTTAACCAACATTTTACCAACTACTGCAAAAAACCCATAAACATATACTTACAGCAAGTTTATGGTAAATCCATTGTGATCTGTCCATCTGAGCCTGCCTTGCATCAGCACAACCACCATTACCAGCTGACTAATGTCATACATGAAGACTGATTCCTACACTGGTGGTATGTACTGAGCATGAGAGAAAGCTTGAGCTTGTGAGCCTAAGGTCAGGATTAATGAACCCTTGATTTACAGACAACTCTCCACACGCATTTGCAGATCTGCCACAGTAGGAGTGTAGCAAAGGTCATGTGTAAAAAGACAACCAGTTGAAAACATGGGTGACTTCTGAAATCTGATTACACACACAGACCTGAATACGGACACGTAAATCTCCCCACAGATTGAAATATGCACACACAAATATAGCCCCACACTTTCTTCCTCATTCTGATGCTCAGTTTGAATGTCAATAGGTTCTTGACCGTGTCTACGTGCATAAAATGCATTGAGTTGCTGCCATGCGATTGGTTGATTAGATATTTGCATTATCAAGCAGTTGAACAAGTGTACCTAATGAAGTGGCCAGTGAGTGGACTGTTTTCTCCTCATTAGACATACCCCAAGTAACAAAACTACTGCAGTCATGGTTCCTCTAGTTTTCTTTCATCACTGTATACATTCATGAATACCTTCCACTAATTTTCTTCATCTATTCACTCAAAGTAGATGAAGACCTTTGAGTCACTATTACTCAAAGGTTATCAGTTTGTCTTTATTAATTAAATGAAGTCAAACTCATTTCATGGCTAAGAATCAGTTATTACCTTTTTATTAAATTTGTATTACGTTTCATGTGAATTGTTTATGTTGTTAATTTGAAATTATTTTATTGGGATACAATTTTTAAATAGAATTTAAATGCAACAAAACCATAGTCTGTAAATATAAAAAGTTTAATAATCAAAACCCAGACTCAGGTTTCAGCTAGCTGTGGACTACAACCCCCACAACTCCGTCTATGTCTCCGCCATACACTTTAAACCAATGGCAGAGTGCCTGTGAGTCACGTGACCAGCAGCGCAGCAGATTTGAATTGTTTGTGAAATTGTGTGCTTTCAAGTCGTTGTTTGAATGCGAAGCAGAAAAGATTTGTTAGTTTTCGGAGGAACTAGAGGTTTGTACTTTAACTCTAATGAAACAGTTACTCTGTGCGAGGCTGATGGACTTTGTAAAGATCCAAAATTCACGTTTAAATTGTTAGTTATACGCTCTGGTCCGTTACAAAGGTGGAGTGCTAAAGGGCTTACGTTAAAGTTAACATGAGGATCAGAGATAACGTTTGTGTTTAAAATCGCTATTCCTGCTGTTTTGTCGGTGTTGATGTAAAATTTAGTGTTTTTGCAGTTTATTGAGAAAATAAAGCTGCAGTTCTGATCTGATTCCAGAGACACGCACAAACATCCGGATGGCCTGTCGAGCTAACAGCGGTAAGTTAGCATTCCCTGACCTTCAGACATCAGGCGATTATATAATGTGATTTTAAGCATTTCACTAACTATGATTGTGTCTCCGAGCAGATGTGTTCTTTCTGCCTGATGAGAAGTTTGACTTCGATATTTCCCTGTCACCTGCCAGGTAAGAATCACACGGGAGTTCCTGTGGAATTACTGCCAGGACTTCAATCGCACACTACACACTTCACTTAAATCACCACAATATCCTCTGATTGTACAGCTGCCAACATCCAAAGAATGTTGAGGTATTTGATCTCGCGCTACAGTTGGTCGACAGCTGGTTAATGATTCTACACTATTTTCCTGTTATTTCTGGTCTTTCGGTAAACATCCTTTTTCCTCCACTTATCCAATTCAGGGTGTCTATCCCAGCTGTCACTGGGCGAAAAGTGGGGTGCACCCTGAACAGGTCACCAGTCTATGGCAGTGCTACACAGCTGTTTTGGTAAACAGTTGTGTATTTTATGCTTGAGCTAATTAAACCCCACTTTAAAAGGCAGATTACATTCATCACAGTCCTGGTTATTTTCCTTTTCCTATGTTATACTCAGGAAATAACACTGTTTATTTAGAGAGGATGAACAACAAAAAACTGGGGAAAAAAATCTTTCTGCCACAGCCTGAGGGGTGTACTACGAAGTGAGATTAATGGCTTAGTGAGCTATGTCGAGCTTAAAGTCAGAGTTTTCTGTGTCATGAAAGTGGCTTTCTTTTTACCTGGCAAAATCACCTTATGCTTATGCTGAATACACGACCTGGTCAGGAGCAGGTTATGTTTATGATCAGAGTTTCGGTTTAAAATCGTCTGGAAGCCCCACATTTTCACTGAATTTTTATTTATTTATTTTATTTTTCATTTGTTTACAGCATTTTTTTTAAAAGGGCAATGTAGGTTCTCTCCTGGGGGAATACGTTTTATATGTAGGGCTGGTTAAGCCGTACCTTACTAAAACCACTGAATGAAGCACAAACCCATTGTCCCATTGTCATGGGAACGAGCAGGTGATGCAGAAAATGTTGTTATACTTGATTCTAATCTGCTGCTAAGTCTCTTTTACACTGCTAGAATTACAGCTACTAGAACACAGAAAAAGAATGGCTATTCAGTCAATAAAATTAAAGGTACAGTCTGCTCTGCAACGTTTACATTTCATAAAGCCGTTTAGTGGGTCAGCTTTGGCTGAATGACTTACCAACCAGTAGTAATTTGTGCTTAGCGCAGTTATTTGTTAAAACTTTGTTTGCAGCTTTCTGATTGAGATGTAGTCATCTGATAGTCTTTTAAGGAACACTAGACAAGAGACTGCTACTATCACCTATCCTGATGGACATGAAGGCATAGCTTAGTTTCTCTAAAAGTTGTCTGGGCACAAGCTGTCTAACTCAAGCTACTTGCTTAGAACATAAAATGTCTTAACAATTTTTTTTTTTAAGGCAAAACAAGTTTTCTAACTTGGGTTTTTGTCTTTATAGCTTCAAAGTCAAGTTGAATAATACCTTGAACTCTTCTCCTTTTTGGTCACCTCATAATGAAACAGCAGTTTGTCCACATTGCTCTTATTTTATTTTAAAGGTGAAGTAAGTAATTTTTGAGGTTATTTAATAGAAAAGAAGAACATTGTAAATAAATATACATAAATATACATTGATTAGTGTGTCATTACATCTTCCAACAAATTGATGCATTCTCGAGAACCTAGAATTAATCCATTAAAAATACATAGGGCCGGGGCCCGGTTTGTGGAAGCTGCCATGTTGCCCCGCCATCTTGAATACAGTAGCAGAGATGGACCTCTCTGTTCCGCCTAATCACGTTTTATGTATGTGGCTAGAGACCAGACACATATGTAGTAAAAGGCGGAGGAGAAGAGAACTCGTAGGATTTAGCGTGCCGTGGAGGCAAATTTTAATTCGTGCCTGGACCTTCAGACTCAAGATATGAAGGGTCTTGAGTCTATGTTTTATTATCTGAGAAGGGGTCTCCTTCACCAAAGAAGCAAAAATATGGAGGAAAGGGACAACGCGACCTGCATCAGGAGATAGTAGCCTTTCCCAGATAGGAGTTGCAGAGAGAGAAGGATTTTAAAAGTGAGGTCGAAGTCGCCTGCTTTCTGCTCGACAGGTAATTAATCCTCTATACACCAACAGAATTCTATTAGAATGATCCAGATTCCTCCACCACTGCTCTCTCTCTCTCTCTCTCCTCCCTCATTTCCACCTCATCCTCTTCCTCCTCACCTCAAGCCTTGTCTACTAAACAGAGGTCAGGGCTCTAACACATGAAAATGTGCATAAACATGCTTATTCATTCCTGATATTGTCGTGATTACTTACAGATTAGACATGCGACCCTCCCCTCTCTGGACAGCTGACAATGAGCCAGCTAAACAACAACAGCTGGTTATAAGTTAACATTATGCCAGCTAATATTAGGCTCAGGTGTCCTAAAAATCACACTTTCCCTCTGATAAACACTTTGATTATATTCTCACATCAGGTTTATTCTCTAAGTGTCCAACAATGTTAGATCTACTTCAAAGAAAGTTTCACCAACACCAGCTAACAGTGGCTAACAGCAGCTAACAGCAGCTAACAGCGGCAAAAACAGCAGTGCTTACGGACAGAAAAGTTCAGGATATCCTCAACAATTCACCTCAGCATCGCTGTCATCAGTCAGAAGTGAGCTTCACTGACTCATCGACCCGTATCGGTCTCCTTTCACAAAGTTTTATAGCCTCCTCCAGAGTAAATATATGTGGACGCTTCAACATATTCCTTCCTTCCACGTGACAGTTGAGGTAAACAGCAGACTGACAGCCTACACTCACTACAGATGAACGACCACAGTTTTTGAGGTGACTCTGGGATAAAGACGTAAAATACCGCAAAATTTATTTATGCACTTGAAATGGGAGGGGTAAGAAAACAGAATTCAGTTGACTGCAATCTGCAATCTACTGTCATCTAGCGGTGACATTTTACGCACTGTACCTTTAAATATGCTAACAGTACTAAATTTGATTTTATTTAATATCTGTTGTACACTGCCTGGATTTTACTAAACAAATAAGTAGAAGCCTTCCACTGGATAATTACTGCAGTGATTAATATTTTTCAGCTGGCAGCAGGTTATTTAACACTAACTGTGGTAAGTAGCCTCTTATTTCTTAAACAGCCATGTTGGAAGACACATCCGGTGGTCATGGAGGGGTCAAATTATTGGCCTGCATCAAGCAAGAAAAGAGATTGCTGAAACTACTAAAACTTAAAATTAAAAACTTAAACTTAAAAAAATTTAATCTGGAAAGCAAATGGCGAACCATCAACTACGAGAAAGAAATGTGGTCGAAAAAAATTTTGAGTGATCGTGATCAGAGATCAGAGATGGTGAGATCGAGTTATAAAAAAATCAACAGTAGAACTGTTGGCTATGTTTGAAAGTGAAAGTAAGAGCATTTCCACATGCACAATGTGAAGTGAACTCCAGGGACTGGTACTGAACATTTGTGTAGCCTTAAGAAAACCACTTATCAGTGAGGCTGATGGGGAAAATAAAGGCTTCACTTTGCTAGGGAGCATAAAGTTAGGACTGGGGAGTAATGGTCAAAGGTCATGTGGTCTGATGAGTCCAGATTTACCCTATTCCAGAGCGATGGGTGCATCAAGGTAAGAAGTGAGATGGATAAAGCGATGCACCCATTATGGCTAGTGCCTACTGTACAAGCCGGTTAGGTCAGTGTTATGAGCTGGGGTTGCTTCAATTGGTCAGGTCAAGGTTCAGCAACCTTATGTGCCAAAAAACCGAGGTCAGCTGACTACCTGAAGATACTGAATGACCAGGTTTTTTCATCAGTGGATTTTTTTGTTTCCTGATGGCATGGATATATTCCAAGATGACAATGCCAGAATTCACTGGGCTCAAATTGTGAAAGAGTGATTTAAGGAGCACGAGACATCATTTTCACACATAGGTTGGCCACCACTGAGTCCAGACCTGAACCCCATTGAGAATCTTTGGGATGTCCTGGAGAAGACTTTACGTGGTGGTCTGACTCCCCCATCATCAATACAAGATCAAACTGATACAACTCCGGAGAGTAATAATGATGCGACAGTACATAAGTTTATTGAAACTACGCCACAAATGTGTGTCGTCATCAAAGCTAAAGGCAGTCCAAAGAAATGTTAAGTTTGTGACTTATTTTTGGGTGGGGCCAGTGTATGTCAGGCTGCAGCTGCTTAGCTTCACTTAGCATGAAGACTGAAAGAAGGAGGAAACTACTAGCCTTGCTCTGCTCAAAGGTAAAAAATAAAGTCCACCTCTATATGCCTCTAAAGCTCACAAACGAACATGTTTGTTTAGTGTGCAAAGAAAGCAAAGTATAAAAATGAAAATCCTCTTACCACTTACATTATGAAGCTTACTAACACAGCTATACTTCATTTGTGTAAAAACTTCAATCTGACCTTTTCCAGGGGAAAATACTGAAAGGTTTCCGTACTGATATATTCAGACTATACCACTTGCTCCACACTCACTGCTTGTCAAACTGACTATGAAAGTTTACAAGGCAGGAAATATTTAGCAAACAAAAATACACTGTAAAAAAAAACCCCTCAAAACTATTGAAAAAACAACACAAAAAAAAAACATAAAAAGGCAGTTTTCTGTAAGTTTAAAATGTGCAACCATTATATAATTTGATTTAGTTTCATGTCACAAATTATCCAGTAAAGTACACAATCCTGAATCCTTCTAAGTAAATGTAGGTGAGAGAATGACCATCTATGCCTTGTACGTCCTTAAGAACAATACTGATTTGCAACATCAGTCACATTCGCTCAGTTTCCTTTGCGCTTTAACACCTGCTTGAACATCTCTCATATTTTCATGAGGATGGCAGTCACAGTTATATCACAGAGCTGCTGGTATTGATACCTACTTGTGGTAATGCATGATAGAGCCGTAGTCATAGGTGGTTCCCTGGTTCAGAGTGTTGACTTTGTCAAAGTTGTGCGCCTTTCCTAGAGACAGAAATATGATGAGCTCCATCTGTGTTCATTATTCACTCATTTTATTGTTTCTGTGGCTTCAGTCCTGCCACTCTACACTTGTTTGACATTTTGGGAGATTTGGTAATTTGCTTTCTTGCAGAGCGTTATGGGGTTTTTTGCCCAGATGAAATAAGCGGGGCATAAAGTGTTAATTATGAACTACAAAGATGTTGGTAGAATAAATTAGTTAACTCTATCTATGCCAGGTTAGCTTTTCGCGTGTGCTGGCAGTGTAAGTAAAGTGTGGCTGTCAAAGCTGTAGCTGTCTCCCCATCCAACTCTTTGCAAGAAAGCAAAACAGGAAATTTTCCAAAATGTGCAGATATTCCTATATTTTGTGCAAATAAATATTTTCCTTCTGCCTGGATTTATTTTCCTGATAATAAAATGTTAAAAGAGACAAACCATCAATGACGTTCTCCAGCACAATGCAGATGTACTGGTCGCGGTCAGAACGTTTCTGCTCGTGATGGAAACCCAGAGCATGGAGCACCTCATGCTGGACGGTGTTGTGGTAAACACAGCCTGAACGCTGCAGGGACAGATCCTGCCCATTGTAACGACGGCCGATGTAGGAGTAGCACCTGCAACATTACAAGATACATCTTAGCACATTTACTGTAAACATGGGACAAGTTCAAGGTACAAAAAACAAAACACTGCAAAAATGTCTTGTTTCCTAAATCTGATATTACACAAACTTGTCTCCCAGAAATTCTGTTTCTATTTTAAAAGCCACAGAAAATATGTTTTCATAAGAGGGAATAGTTAACGTATATTGCAAATATGAAATATGTCACTAAAAATTAACCACAGTCCTGGGTGTTTGGTGTGAGAGTTGGTTTGCCACCCCAAACCACCTCCTACCAACTCTAGTGCAGCTCAGAAATGTGGTGCTTAATTCATTCAAAAAAAAAAAAAAAAAGTGTGATTGCAAAGCCACCTAAAACTAATTGGAAAGCAATTGTATTTGTGTAGAAATTAATTATTAGGGGACAGGGCTATCTTGATTTACGATATCAGTGACTTTGGCATTACAAAACTATTATTATTTTCATGTTAAGGCACTCTTAGTGCATGGCTGAGTAAGTGAAAGACTGTGGCCTGGATTAGTCAAAAAAAGGTTTGCACTACGTGGTTTAGTAGTTACTTGGAACCCAACCACTGTCTGAAATCCTTGCAATTTGGGTCTGGGAGATAAATTCATTCACTCAAAAATAGCTTTGTTTGTCAACATAATACAGTTCAATACTTTAGATTTTCTAGAAGACAGGGTAGCCAAAGAAAAACCAAGCAAACCTGGACAAACCAGGATGACATGAAGTGTTTTGTTCATGTTTACCCATTAAGAGACTGGATATTCAGATAGTCTCTCTGGTTTGTGCGTTTGACAAAACGGATACAAGAGACGTCATCGAAGGACTGCAGACCACGCTCGATGACCGACACCTCACGAGAGGCTGGAAAAACAGAAAAGAAAATTTTACTTTAAACTATCACCGCACAAACATGATGCTGTGATATTACAGCCAAAATCTCAACAGTACAAGACACCCTGTGACTGTTCCTGGACACGATAAGTGTAGACAGTTGCATTCAGAGATGAGTTTACTACTCACTGTAGACACTGGAAATGGTGTAGGGTACGTAGACACGTCCATCAGCAGACTTGGGCCACATGCAGCCAGTAGAAGTGCAGGGGTCAGCATTTCTCTCAGCCTCAGAGTCATACGCAATATCATCCTCTATGTAGGGTTCACCAGGAGAACGAACTACAGAAAACACAGTGATCAGTTCAAAGCAGGTTTACTCCTACAGGAGTTTATCATTCTCCTCCTCCTTATGGTGAAAACATCATAAGTACCATAAAGGGCAATGAGATTAAGGTTTTTGTATATTTTTTCTGGGAATTTGGGAGAGGGAAGAGCTAAAACTACAGCTTAGATAAACTTTATGGTGTTTTAAAAAAATTCTTACCAATATCTCTGTTGGCTCTCTCAATCGTCTCTGAAGTTGACAGAGCCTTAGAGACCTGTACAAGAAGGAATGATGAAGTTGATTAAAGAAACCCAAACCACACCAAACAAAAACCCAGCCCTCTAATAAAGTTTGGGCTTCATTTTTAAAATGACACTTTTCAAGGTAAGGATGGGTTCACAGTTTTTAAAGTTTGTCTTGACAATAGTCATTCCTCCTCCTGTTCATAAAGGACAGTGATGTGGGGCAAAATCCACAATCATCAGTTGGGATACATTGCATTTCTTGCCAAACTTATATAAGACTTGACCAACCTGAACCTCATGATGTAAAATTAGCCTTTTTTTAAGGGCAAAGTAGCATGTTAGTAAGGCATTTCAGTATAGTATGACATTTCCTGAAAGCAAAATGTGTTTAGGTGTTCCTATTTGTACCTGACTATTATTTGACTTGAAAACGTGTCCTTGTTCTTTATTACAATGAGGTGCTTTTGATTTTTAATTTATTATTCTAAGTTATTGTCATTACTATTTCTTATTAGTCATATAAGTTCATTTGAAGTTCAACTCAAGATATTGTATTTGGATCAAAAACAATGGTGAACTTACAGGATCCAGAGTTTTCCAGGAGTTATATTTAAAGAAAAAAAGGGAGAGAGAAAAAACAATTTAAAGTGAATTTCCATTAAAAAAATAAAGACATGATACAACTGGAGAATTCCTTACCTCCTCAGCCCACACGGAGACTGCCACCAGGACCACAAGGCCCAGAATGCACTTAAGCCCAACCATGTCAACAAATAAACTGCAGAAAAAATATAACATATCTTAACCAAATATCACCAAACTTAGAAGTCTAAACCATAATTCCAAAACAGTACAGTAAGAATGTATCAGTGATACTTACAGCTATCCCTGCAGAGAAAAAAAAAACACCATGGCGAATGGTGATCCAACATTACTTTATAAAGAATTGACTGCACCGGAAAGACTGTCCTTTTTTGGATACTTAGGATGCTGAGGCAAAGAATGACGTGAAAATGGAATTTAGCCCCAGATAAGAATATCTCACCTTGATGCCACATTGCATATTCCCATGATAAGAGGCATTCTAAACATTGCTTTTGAGGGGGTGGCGCAAGTGCACATAATGACCGGCAGTGAGAGTTTGGTTCCGAGTGGAGATGTCTTATGTGTTTCATAAATTTTTTATGTATTTTTATGGGTTATTTCTTATTATTTATTTATTTGACTTCTTCATTGAGTTGTATTATGCTTATGTGTTTGTTCTGAAAATGTGCATGTGAGAATGGATGACTCGCCCAGTGCAGACCAACTACTGGTTCAAATAAAGTAACCTAAACCTGAACTTTTACCCGATACTCTCAGTAAGCATGTTTTTGGCAATTTACAGGAACAGAGGATTTATAATATAATATTAATTGTTTATTAATTATTCCTATACTTTATGTAATCTACACTGAGTGCTCATCAGAAAACAAATCTAATTTTTACTTATTTCAGTCTTCCCACTGGGTTTAGCTACAAAACAACAACCTAAATGCACTTTTACAGTTTTTAGGATTTACTGAGATAAAATAGCATGCAGCTGTATCTGATTTATTTAAGCTTAGGTTTTCATATATTATGAAGACCAAAGCATTTGAAGCCAACAACAGGAGACATTTAGACAAAAAAAAAAGACTTCACAAACTACAGTCACCCACTAGCTCAAACTACAGGATTATATTCAGATGTGTTCAGATATGATCTATCCAGCCGTTATCATGTTTAAATACTGTAGTGTGCTCCTGGCCTTAGACCAACAGCAGACATTTATTATTCTCTATTTATTCAGTATTTTATTATTATTATTTTTTTGTATTGTTTAGTATTCTGTGGTGGAGTTAGAGGGAAAAATACAATTTTTACAGCATAGAACCTTTCCAACAAATTTGGGACACTGTAAAATGCGAATAAAAACGCAGTCTAATGATTTGGAAATACTGTAAGTCCTATATTAAATTCTTAAATGTACAAAGACCATAAAGACAATGTTGATGCTGAAAATTGGTCTCCTCTGCTGAAAATGTGATGCAACACAATAGTAAACATGTCCCTGACACATCTTGTTTAAATCATGCTGCAGGCATCAAATTCAAAATGAGCTCATATACTGTTTAAAAAAGAAATCATTTTTCAGTTTCAACATCTATTTTCTTTATACCATTTTCAAGTAAATATGGAGTTTGAATAATATGCAAACATACAGGCGTCACCCTCTAAAATTAGCCATCAAGTTTTTCAGAGGCTATACAGGATCCAAATACTGAACCTGACATAATATTAGTGTCAAGTGTATTGCAGTTCCTTAAAGTAACGCAAAAGGTTCAGCTAGATATATATTGGTGTCCCCATCTCTGTATCACATTTTTCTGCTGTCTGAAAAAGAGCAAAATATCCAAAATGATTTGAAAAAAAAGAGATAACAGAGTAACCAGACACCAGCAGATGTTAATTTTGAAAATTCGAACTGACACTTGATAAGACCTGCCACCTTCACGAATGTGAAGCTGATAGCTGAATGTTTTCCAGGCTGATTTTTACTACAGCTGCATTACTGTTGGGGAAATCTGTGCACTTTACCAACCCATGTGTCAGCTTAGACTCAACCAGCAGTGAAATCAACTTTTTTTATATACTTAGCACAAAAAGTAAGGAAATTTGTGTTTGATCAATTATTTCTTTGTTGTAACAATGCATCTTGGCAATAAATCTCATACTGTTGGAAAGCCTGTTTATTTCCCCTTAAATGGAGCCACATTTGTAAGGAAAATACATTTGTGGGTTGAGCAGCAGAATTGAGTATGTGGGTTGCGCCCATGAAGAACTTGCCAAATCTTCTCTGCCAATGCCAAACAGCTTATTCTGCTATTGACTCTTGTTTGGTGTCATTTATTGGATTGAATGGTTGAAGTCTGAAGAAACAAGACATGATGGCAATTCAACAATTTATTCATTTAACAAACAGGGGCCTCAGTAGCATGTGGAAGAACCATACACAGCCACAACAGCCTGGCACCTCCTCCTCATGCTGGTCACCAGCTTAGTCACACGCTGCTGTGGGATGACATCCCATTCTTTAACCAGCATTTGTCGCAAGTCAGCCAATGTGGTTGTGTTGGTCACTCACAACAGCACACCCAAGCTGATCCCACAAGTGTTCAGTGGGGTTGAGGTCAGGACTGCAGGCAGGCCATTCCATCCTCCAAGTTCTTCATGGGCGCAACCCACATACTCAACTCTGCGGCTCAACCCACAAATGCATTTTCCTTACAAATGTGGCACAATTTAAAGGGAAATAAACAGGCTTTTCAATGGTATAAGAGTTATTGCCAAGAAGTATTGTTACAACAAAGAAATAATTGACCAAACACAAATTTCCTTACTTTTTGTGCTAAGTTTATACTGTATATATGTGCAATGAAATTTTCAGCATTACAGCACTGGATCTGTACTTATTTCAGCTTATATCACCTGCTCAGGATATCTGTATTATTATTGTTAATCAGAGGTAGGAAACAATGTAGTACAAATACTTTGTTACTGTAGGCTACTGAAGTAGAATTTTCAGGTATCTGTACTTAAGTATTTAACTTAACTTTTTTACTTTTACTCCCTATATTTTAACACAAATATCTCTACTTTCTACTCCTTGCATTTTCAAAACAGGCTCGTTACTTTAGGTTTAAGACATTTGAGTGGAGTTATTATTTCAAACTGATTTGAACCTAAATGGAGAGAACAATAATACATAAAATACAGTCCTATTGGTGTATCCATCACTAGTGCTTGTTGCACACAATGAGATGAAAGAGGTAAAAAACATATATTTTATGCATCATTTATTGTACTATACTCAGGGATTAAAGTGGGCCGGAACCATCTGGAACAGCTTTTTTGGTGCAGATGTTGGTTGTGGTACTTTAGTATCTATCTCGCTACAGAAGAGGAGCGAGCATAAAGGGAGTAGTGTGTTTGAAGTGGCAGGTACTTTCAAATGCAACTTTTCTAACAGCTCAGCAAATAAGCTGTTTCTATGCATTTTGTCACACAATGTGTCTGCAACCTTCAGCTGCTTGATTTCCCAGGGAGAGAAAAAAAATGTTAATGTGTGACAGGACTACTCAGTGACATCTGATAAACTGGGAATTACATGTAAAGCTTACATGTAATGTCCTCATTCATTTTAGGTTTTTTTTTAAACATACTGTATATTGGATTGGCACACAGAGCTGGCTGAAGGTTTTATGGGGCCTTAAGCAGAATTTGATTTTGGGCCCCCACCCTCAGCTAAACCCATTATAAACTGTCCACCTCAGGACCGCCAATATTAGCTATATATGCTTGATCATTTGTGCATTATACATCTAACACAACCATTATTATGGCTTTATACTGTGCTGGAAAGAAATAAAATAAACCAGCAGACAATGTATTTTTTAAAACAAATTAACTGTTTTGTTTTGAAATGTGAAAATAGTATTATTATTATTATTTACATAACAATGCAAATGTAAAAACAGACAATATTAAATATATTAAATAGAAACTAACTGACTAGAGAGCTAACAGCAGGTTACCAACCATAATGCCCATGTTTTCCTAAGCTCACCACACACTGACTGAACTGAAGGCTCGTTTCACACTTCTGTTTAACTACTGTCATTGTTAGAATGCTCATGATAACTAACTAATATGTAATTATTTATGGAAAGATATCTTTATCCTGCTGCTTTTTTCCTTTCCCTGTTTTTTTTTTTCTTTTTTTCCATTATATGCAACAAGTTCTGAGTACATAATAGTCCTTAACATTGTTTGTGTACAGCGGCCAGACTTTAGTCTGTGATGGCCTTAACCACTTACGGGGTGGCTGTGGCTCAGGAGGTAGAGCGAGTCGTCTACTAATTGGAAGGTCAGTGGTTCGATCCCTGGCTCCCCTAGTCTGCATGCCGAAGTATCCTTGGGCAAGAACCCCCACGTTGCTCCCAATGCATTCATTGGAGTGTGAGTGTGTGTCAATGTTAGTAAGCACTTAAGTGTAGACAAAAGTGATATATGAATGTATGTGTGACTGGGTAAATGTGGTCTGTAGTATAAAGCGCTTTGAGTACACAAAACTGAGTAGAAAAGCACTATATAAGTACCAGTCCATTTATCACTTCTGCTCTCCCCTTGACTGCACCCCTATTTTTTGCAACCCCAATTCCAAGAAAAGTGGGAAGCTGTATAAAATGTAAATAATGCAATGATCTCATAAACCCATATTTTATTCACAATAGGGCATAAAAAAATATCACATGCTTAAAATGAGAAACGTTACTATTTCATGAAAAATATTAGCTTGTTTTGAGTTTGAAGTCAGCAATGCATCTTAAAAAAGATGGGACAGGGGCAACAAAGGGCTGGAAAAGTAAGTGGTATCAAAAAGAAACAGCTGGAAGAACATTTTGCAACTAACTAGGTTAACTGGCAACAGGTCAGTAACATGATTGGGTATAAAAAGAGCATCTTAGAGAGGCAGAGTTTCTCAGGAGTAAAGATAGACAGAGGCTCACCATCTGCAAAAAACTGCAAATTATGGAAAAAATTCAGAATAATATTCCACTTCCCAGATGTTTACACACTGTTGTTAAAAGAAGAGGGGATGACTGTGAATCTACAGTGCTAGCCAAGAGTGATGCATGGCAGGGGTGGCTAGCTCAGCTAGCTATACAGTGTGTTCAGAAGGTATTCAGAACCCCTTCACTTTTTAAATTTTGTTATGCTGCAGCCTGACACTACAATTGTTTAAATTCTTTTTTTTCTTCATTAATCTACACTCAGTACCCCATAATGACAAACTGAAAACAGAAGTTTAGGATTTTTTTGTAAATTTATTGAAAAGAAAAAACTTTACATTTACATAAGTATTCAGACCTTTTGCAAAAACACTTGAAATTTAGCTCAGGTGCCTCCTATTTCTCTTGATCGTTGCTGAGATGTTTCTACACCTTGATTGGAGTCCACCTGTGGTAAATTAAATTGACTGGGCAGGATTTGGAAAGACACTTACCTCTTTAAAGGCCTCTAATCAATTCAGTTCAATTGAAGGCTCCCATTCTACTTTTAAATACCCTAGGAACCACAAGTTAGCCTGCAGTCTGAGAGCAAAGTGCTCTATTGGGATAGTATGGTACTTTAAGATACGATGGGGCCTGATTTTGTGAGGAGAAGCATTTTAAATTCAATTCTGGATTTAACTGGTAGCCAATGAAGAGAAGCTAATATGGGAGAAATATGGTCTCTCTTTCTAGTCCCTGTCAGTACTCTCGCTGC
>VUQI01057519.1:0-10795 GCA_015106735.1 Paratilapia polleni
TTGCTGCCACAGGGTATGACCCACGTTGTAATTTGAAGCTAATCTTTGCAAACACATATCAGCTCTTACAAATCTCCAGCCTCTGGTGTATGATTTCAATCTGTGATCCAACCCTCCAGCCTGCACAGGATGATTCCTGCCCACTGGAAATTACCTATTTTCTCATTTATTGCCTCAGGTTGTGCTCTCTTTCTGTCCCACCTACACTGTCCATTTCCTGTTATTGGATGAACACTCTCCCACCACCAACGCTTTGACTGACCGCCCAAATCCAGCCAATTATCCCTATGAATTGGTATTGATGCAATATTCCTGTCACTCTGTCTGCTTTCTCCCTGTAGACTGGACCCAGATCCCGTAGGTTTAACCTCCCAGATCCTCCAGCTGTTGACTCCTTGTTTTAAACTCTTCTACTTGCTGGGCTCCTGTTTGTCCCTGCCTGTCTGGGTGTGCTGAGCAATGAAGATCCCTCTGTGGTGCCTGGTGGTGCTGCTGGCATGTCTCTTCACCCCTGGACGCAGTGACTGTCAGGGGCAATGTATGGCCTGTGGACTGCTCCTGCAGCAGCAGCAGCTGGAGCAAGCCTTCAACACCATGGTGAGTACGTGTGTGTGTCATTGTTAGTCTGCATGAGCCACCGTTGATAAGAACAACCACTGAATGCCTTGTCAACACTGCAGTGTGTATCTGGCTGGGTGCAGCCGCAACGAGCTGTCAGCACTCCGATGGGACAGTGATTGTGATCGTCTGAGCGAGTTATTGATAAGGATGTCTGCGGAATGGTTTGTGTACAGTGTGTGTTTTGTTTGCTTGTGTGTCATTAGTTAAATTTTGTTTTAGAGTAATGGTCCAGGGGCTACCAATGTGCATACCAATAAATCTTCTCTTGTGTGCCGCCAATCATTTACATTGTTGTCTTCTAAATTTTTAACCTCAAAAACTGGAAGGAGGAAAGAATTCTCTTTTCACAAGAATTCAAGGATATTTAAATAAGTCGCAGAAAGATGATACAGTTATTAATGTAGGCCAGGATTGTAGTGACAACTTTTTGACACAAGCTGAGAAGGAAATAGTAGAAATACAGATTTCATGTAACAAAGGGACCTACCAGGAATGTGCATTTGCATGATTTTGATTGGCTAATGCAGAGTCTTGATGAATGACACAATGTTGCATTGCAGCAAAAGCTGATTCATGTTCAACTTTTTTACAATGCTGCTTTAAGGCCCTGCATGTTAACAAAGTTAAATATGATTCGGTACATCCCCGCTGGGATTTAGCCACACAGATGCAGAGCAACTTTGGTGGAGATATGATGAAGATGCATGCAATAATTCAGAAGGAATTGGTGTAGTTTCTGTGTGATTTTATTTGCATCTATGATTATCTACAGCACTTGAGCAATTCTTCGTGACCGACCTGAAATACCAGCCTCTGCTCTGAGAGGATGTGATTGCTCTCAGAACCGATCCCAAAACTTCAGAATCTCATTTCCAAACAGTCCGAGAAACACCAGCGGGTAAAAATAGTCGGTGGGCGTCCATGAATAGCTGTAGGACGGCTAATTTAGCTGATAATGATGCAGAGAAAGACAGCTGGGACCTTTTTGGAAGTTGTAATAGAACTATGTAATTGACTGCCTCTCAGTATCATCAGCCCGGGCTTACATCGGTGACTGACACTTTTTATCAGCACCTCATTGTGTTTGTCGCCGTCCCATTGAGCCACAGATGGAATCCACTGAGCAATTCCATTGTCTCCCACTCCAGACTGAGAGAGTGTGTGTGAGGCCGCCACTGTTTGTTATAATGTCAAGACCCATTGATTTATTTGTGTGCACACTTACACGCCCGTGCGCATATCCATACAAGCAGACACACACTGCCATACACTGGATGCATTCATTACTTACTGTTATTCTTATAAATGCCAGCTTTTGTTTACATATGTGCTAATTATCTGTGATGTGGCTCTTATTCACACAATGTCCTGCCTGCTCTCTTTTGTAGTTCTGTGATTCTTTAGCAGGTGTATGAAGGTGAGAGCGTAACCAGGGTTGCTTTTTCTGTGTTTGACATTAGCTGCCAGAAGAGACTTATGCCCAATGAAAACCATTATTCGGTCTCACTGCTCCCTACAAGTGTGGACGCTTCCCTTATGGTTATGGGTTGGCAAACAATCACAGCTCAGCTGGTTCCTGACACATGTTGGATTGATCGTTGCAAGTTTAAGCTACCAGTATAGACGTATTATGGGACTTCGGGCCCCATAATGCAGAATTTCAAACTCCCTAGCAGGGCTGTTAAAATTGGGAAAAAAAAAAAAATCACATTTGATTACTCAAAAAAGCACACATGCAGATTTGAACCATTTCAATATCACACTGCATCCACAAGAAGCCAAATCAGTACAAGAGACATTTCAACTTACATACTACATTTATCTATATACTTACACAATGCAAATAAGCAAAAAAAAGTTAAGCAGGGTTAAAGGGTAGCACTTGTCAGTTTGAATTTAACGGGAGACATTATCTCCCAGTCAAAACTGCTCGTGGTTTTGATGACAAAAACGGAATCATACACGGACAGATGTCACATTGTTTCCACATATAATCGAGGTCCATTCAGACAAAGTGAGACCTATCAATCAGATTACTGCAATGAAGAAATTAAATGCATGTGTCTTTGACTGACAACTAATGTGGTCATTAAACCATCGTAAACAGACACGTCTTCATTTTTAAATTATAAATAATACTTTTCAACATTTACATTTATCTACATGTAAAGTCTCTCTAATTTTTTCCATGGTGAACATGTCAAACTTTTTGACCTCTCACCTCTCTGCCGTCTGATGTCATCATTATAAACCTTTGATGCCAGTTGTTCACTGTGTGGTCAGTTAGCACAGTTGGATGAGAAGTGTCAGTGTCAGAAGTCTGGGGTTTGAGTTGCTGTCAGTGTTGTTTTTTGGGGGGGGTCAGTGGACATTTTGACTCCTCTCTCTATGAAGAATTTTTTTTTTAATTCATTTTTTTTCCTAAACAATAAAAGAACAACATGAAACAATTCTTGAACACAAACCTTTTTTTTTGCTGGAAAGTTGAACGTGGACGTCTAGGTGATGGTTAAGAAGTACATCGAGTCAATGGCAAAATTACATCTGCAACTTTTGGAGCTATTTTTCAACCATGACTAGACATCGAAAGACTGCCAGCAGTCAGTGTTGAAATGTTTGCTGGGAAACTACAACTGTTAGCTAAGTTAGCTATTGTATGCTATTAGTCTACCATTAACTGGCTTTTACGCATATAAAACAGCCTGAAAGAGCTAGTAGAAGTAAAGAAGATTAGAAAAGTAGAATTAACACCATTTACCTTCAGTTGTTCAGCTTGTATCTCTCCACTTGTGTTAAGCTGAATCATTAACTGCGGTCTCTGTCTTGCCTTGAACCAGCAGTGGTTTATAGGAGGTCTGAAACAGTGAGAGATGCACCTACACCACACAGCTGTTCCAGATTTGTATGGGAGGTGGTTAGTTCACCAGCTGTACTTGGTCAAATAATTTTTCTGGTGGAAACCCAGCTTCGTATTCTGTGCAGCTCAAGAGACAGATAGCCATCAATAGTGTTTTAGTTTAGGGCAGCACGGTGGCGCAATGGTTAGCACTATTGCCTCACAGCAAGAAGGTCCTGAGTTTGAATCCACCATCTGGCCAGGGCCTTACTGTTTGGAGTTTGCATGTTCTCCCCGTGTCTGCATGGGTTCTCTCTGGGTACTCCGGCTTTCTCCCACAGTCCAAAGACATGCAATTGGTGGGGTTAGGTTAATTGGTAATTCTAAATTGGCTGCAGGTGTGAATGGGTTTTTGTCTCTCTGTGTTAGCCCTGCGACAGACTGGTGACCTGTCCAGGGTGTACCCCGCCTCTTGCCCTATGGCAGGTGGGATAGGCTCCAGCCCCCACCCGTAACCCTGAATAGGATAAGAGGAAGAAAATGGATGGATGGATGGAACCTTACTTTCTACATATGATGTGGATATGTTTTTATCTCCTTGCAGTTATTTTGTGTCATTATCTAATCTCTTTGCTTCTCCTTGTAGTTTAGGAATTGTGAATATCTGAAGCAAGAAAAGAAATCCGGACAATGTTGAGACAATCAGGTCATAAAGTTGCTTTCAAAGTTGCTCTTTTTCAGGTTCTCACATGCACGTCCCTTAGGTAATCCAGTTAGGGCTGCAGTGCATGTGCAAAAATGGCTTTTGTGGTCATTTTGGATCTCACAGTAGTCATTTTGTGACTCTTTGTAGTTATTTGATTAACTATCCAACAAGAAATTGCAAAGAGTCCTTCAAAAAGATGCTCCCCTTGGCCAGAATGCTTCATCAATACAGCTTATCAAGAGGCCGAATATCTTCCCCTTCTCCTGCAATCTTTCTCAGGTCAGAACTGAGGAACTGTGTCTGACCCACACATCACAGAGCGATTGGCCAGCAGGCAATGTTTGAACTTGTCTCTTTAGCTCTTTGTCATGTACTATATTTTCAGTCCCCTTTCACATGAACAACACTTTTGATTTCCAACAACAATGGATGAGATGTTTTCAAAGATAGTTTGTGAGCGCAATCTAATTCATAACATGGCCCCTGGCCTTTTGGAAGGCATCATAGAGCGTCAATGTGGGCCTTAACCTCCTCTGATCTGTCTACCCCAAGATATCAGTAGAAAAGTGGGGGCTTTTCTGCACTCTGATTTAACAGTTCAAACAAGTTAGTACATCAAAACCTCAGCACTGTATTTAAGAGCTAACCCTGACCTACCTCCTCTGTGAAAATTAAGCCTTTGAAGCGAGCTCATCTTAGAGAATTTTCTCAACCGTTTTATCCTCTTGTCCTCACAAGTACATAAATGCTGGACTGCGTGCATGCACACGCACGCATCTCCTCTCACTCATAAACTCCTTTAGATTGCTCCATTGATCCGCTGCGGAGAATCCCCTGGTGTGCTCATTTCATTTACGATGGATAATTAATTTCCGTTGATAGATTCGCAGCGGAACTCCCTCTTCTCTCCTTCCTTTGATGTGAGCAGGTTTTCTGATAACAATGCAATTTATCTCGTTTGAGCGAGATTTGACGAGTAAATGGGATTTGCTTCTTACCTCAAACTGAAATCAGCGGACTCAGGAGTTTGGGGAAAGGGAGAAAGGAGAGATGTGAATACATAAATCTTTGTAGTGTAGCTGCTGTAGCCTATTTTCAGCTATATTTACTCTGTCAGGAGAAATGATAATTAACTGGATGATACATTTATTTGTTATTATTAAAAAATAAAGATATTGCATTCAAAGAAGAAAATCCTTCTTAAAAATCACTTTAAATGCACTTCAAATGTTCTTTATATGTCCTTGAAGTCAGACTATCAAGTGTCACGATGAGGACAGGAAAGTCATTAAGACTTCACAACAACGCAGTGATTCAGCACTGACAAAGTTTATTCTATATAAAAATGTTCAATTACGAAACACCATAGGTGTCATTTTTAAGAGCAGAAACACTTCTAGAAGTTGAAGAGTCATTCGGAAATAAATAGTTGTCAGCAAAGGACATAATTTACCTGCTGCCCTTCAAGCTGCTGCGCAATTTCCTCCAATTTTGTGCTGTCAATCATTTTGCAGTAGTAGATGTCACATTTGTCAAATTAGGGACATGTCACATTGGCACATAACTTTCCATATATGCTGAACACAGCAGGAACAAGGGCCATTAATTTTTGTGACACCCAAGTCATCCAGTTTAAAAGACAGCTTTTTCAGCTGGGGTCTAGTAGTGTACAAATGTAATAAAGTAGTGTAACTGCATGGCATAAAATTATGGCACTTTCGATATCTGACTAGAAGAAAATATCTTTCATTAAAATGATCAGCCAGCCTTTACATCTTGTTTCCTTTCCGGCTGTAAGCTCACTTCATATTTTCACAGACTGACTGATTATTGATTGAAGAATGGACACAGGTAGTGGTCATTATCATCATTAAGGCTGCACTAATCAAGTTTTTCATATGAGAAATAGTTGAACTGACTAGGTGTAATGTGATGTGTGTAATGGTTTTGCATGTAGTGAAAAACCCACAGATAATTATAACCTGACTCTCAGTTATATGGAGCTTTTTAGTATTTTTAGCCCTGTGTGTGGGCCACATAATTTTCTGTCTCATAAATCTAACTTGGAGCCACAGAAAGGAGCTTTTTTCAGTGAAAACCTGTTCATAAATGCATTGTGTGTTATATCCATAGACAGTATAAATGATGGACATAGCCAACATGACTTCACCCATTGGATTTGGACTCCTCATTTTGAAGCTTCAACATTAGCGTTTTGGCCGCCACTGTGTTGGTTTTCTGGAGCCAGAAATGACCATATTTGGATGAAAGGGTAGAGTTATAATTTATCAGCTAATGCTAGCTACCTTGGTTAACAAGCCGCATTCATAAACTGTACAGGTGCAATGCACAGACACATATACAGTGCCACGCGAAGGTATTCATACCCCTTGAACTTTTCCACATTTTGTCACGTTACAACCACAAACTTAAATGTATTTTACTGAGATTTTATGTGATAGACCATCACAAAGTGGCGCATAATTGAGAAATGGAAGGAAAATGATACATGGTGTTCAAAATGTTTTACAAATAAAAATCTGAAAAGTGTGGCGTGCATTAGTATTCAGCCCCCTGAGTCAATACTTTGTCAGACCACCTTTCACTGCAATTACAGCTGCAGGTCTTTTGGGGTATGTCTCTACCAGCTTTGCACATCTACATTTTTGCCCATTGTTCCTTGCAAAATAGCTCCAGTTCAGTCAGATTGGATGGAGAACGTCTGAACAGCAATTTTCAAGATCTGGACTTTGACTGGGCCGTTCTAACACATGAATATGCTTTGATCTAAACCACTCCATTGTAGCTCTGCCTGTATGTTTAGGGTCGTTGTCCTGCTGGAAGGTGAACCTCCGTCCCAGTCTCAAGTCTTTTGCAGCCTCTAACAGGTTTTCTTCCAGGATTGTCCTGTATTTAGCTCCATCCAACTTCCCATCAACTCTGTCCCTGCTGAAGAAAAGTATCCCCACAGCATGATGCTGCCACCACCATGTTTCACGGTGGGGATGGTGTGCTCAGGTTGATGTGCAGTGTTAGGTTTCCACCACACATAGTGTTTTGCATGTAGGCCAAAAAGTTCAATTTTGGTCTCATCTGACCAGAGCACCTTCTTCCACGTGTTGCTGTGTTCCCTACGTGGCTTGTGGCAAACTGCAAACGGGACTTCTTATGTCTTTCTTTCAACAATGGCTTTCTTCTTGCCACTCTTCCATAAAAGCCAGATTTGTGGAGTGCACGACTAATAGTTGTCCTGTGGACAGATTCTCCCACCTGAGCTGTGGATCTCTGCAGCTCCTCCAGAGTTACCATGGAAATCTTGGCTACTTCTCTGATTAATGCTCTCCTTGCCCGGCCTGTCAGTTTAGTTTCCAACTAGTTCCAGACTTTCACAGGAGGAGTAAGACCAGAAGCATGCTCGTCTTTTTTTTTCTTTTAACATTCATGAGATTGTGCACAGTAAATTTCATAAATTTGTCTGCTGGGATGAGACTGTCAATATGGAATTCTGCTTTAAGGTCTTGAGGCATCTGTGGGAGAATATTGAGAGGAAACAACCTGAAGTGTGGTGTGTGTCAGCGTACCATCTCATGTCATTTCTGAGTGCACTGTACATGCTCTGACCTGGCATGAGAGTTTTTAGGCCACACAAACACAATCTGCAACTTCGTCCTCTACCAGAAACTCTAAATTAGGTTGAAGTAACGCAATTTTGACACCCTGGAAAAGATCCACCACGCATCGCAGAGGCACAAGTGCAAGGAGTCCTAATGGGACTTCTACTCTACAAAGAGATTTAGAAATAGCAACCATGCTGAAAGTGGTGCAGAGGTGCACAAGGTGATGACCTTGAACTTCAGATCAGCCAAATTTTAACCATGTAAGGCTTTTTTATGGACCTGTTCCCCAATACCACTGGCTGAAAGGCAGCCCCAACCCATGACAACGGTTGTAATGTTTCCTCTGTACACTGCCACATTGGATTTGAAACGAAGCAAGGAATATGAGATTGAAGTGCAGACTTCCAGTGTTAAGTCAAGTGACACAGAGAGATGGGGAATGATGTAAGAAAGAGAGGACAGGAGAGGAAGATGAGATTATTTTCAAAGGTAAAGACTGCTAAGCAAATTATATTTAATAAACTGGAAATTTAAATCTTACATGTACAGTACTGTGCAAAAGTCTTAAGCCACCACTCATTGCTTTATATTTTGTTAGGAAAATGCGAAATAAATTAAATGCAGTGATTTATTGAAATGTGCAAAAATATCAAAGAAATGAAGGGTGGCTCAAGACTTTTCCACAGTACTGTAATTCATATTAGATTTTATTAATCAGAGAGTGGCTCTGTACATGACATGTTGCTGAATTTACCAGATTATTTCATATCGAGAAATGTCTTTGACAGCAAATTAAATGGTAATAATTTCATGTTATTCAAAGATTTTACTAGAATAAGTGCAGGTTCAGCTGGTTAGTTTGCAGTATTGTGCTACAGTTTACAGTGATGGACTACAGTCGTGAAAAAAGTCCACCCCATGATTCAGTAGCTTGTCGAACCACCTTTAGCAGGAATTATCTGAAGTAATCGTTTTCTGTGTGACTATCAGTCTTTCACATCTTTGTGGAGGAATTTTGGCTCACTCTTCTTTACAGTGTTGCTTCAGTTCAGGCAGGCATTCATTTATGCACAGCTTTCTTAAGGTCCTGCCACAGCATTTAAGTCAAGCCGAGGTCTGAAGTTTGACTGAACCACTGCAACGTCTTGATTCTTTTCTTTTTAGTCATTGTCTTGTAGATTTGCTGCTGTGCTTGGGATCATTGTATTGTTGCATGACCCAGTTTGGGCCAAGCTTTAGCTGTCGGACAGATGGCCTCACATTTGACTGTAGAATACTTTGGTATACAGAGGAGTTCATGGTCGACTCAGTGACTGCAAGGTGCCCAGGTCCTGTGGCTGCAAAACAAGCCCAAATCACCACTCCTCTACAACTGTGCTCAACACTTGGTATGAGGTGCTTGTGCTGATATGTTGTGTTTGGTTTACGCCAAACATGACCCTGTGAATTATTGCAAGGCATCTCTACTTTGGTCTCAAAGAATATTGTTCCAGATGTCTTGTGGTTTGTTCAGATGGAACTTTGCAAACCTAAGCTGTGCTGCCATGCTCTTTTTAGAGAGAAGAGGCTTTCTCCTGGCAACCCTTCCAAACAAGCCATACTTCATCAGTCTTTTTCTAATTGTACTGTCATGAACGTTATCATTTAATGACTGTAGAGTCATCCCACCTGGCTTTTTTGCAATTTCCCTGAGCAATGCACAGTTTGATGTTGGGGTGAATCTGCTGGGATGTCCACTTCCGGGAAGATTGTGGCATTGTTAGCATATGCCTGAATGCTTCTTCAAAATAACTGCCCCAACAAATGCCCGAATAAGTTTCAATATGGCAGCTGAGTAACAAGAGTTCCTTCTAAAAGGACTCATTTATTTGAAATTAAGCTGATGATGTTCTTTAGTAACATTTGCCAAGTTCCACCTTTTATACTAGCTTTATACTGGCTAGGGTTTGGAAAGCAGCCATGATGGCTCATTTAACATCTGCTAAATTGTAGAATGCAGCTGGCTAAATCCACAAAAAGCAGAAAACCTCAGGACCAGCAGCAGCAGAGGTCAGCTGATCATAGCCTGTCCACAAAGAAAACAAATCTGCTGGAGCTCACAATAGAAATTATAACACTGCCCTGCTTCATATTTGCTGTATGAAATTTAACACTTGTTCTTGACTAATTTTGGGTTGCTGATTTCAAAAATAATATCCATTTTGCTCTATCACATCACGTTTTTTCACAAGTGGCAGTTGTGAACATGATCCAGATGTTTTTTGCTATATCTGTGGATGCTTCACTACATCCAAACAGCGACAAAACATAACAGATTTTGTGAAATAGGGATACTTTGTGTATTTTGGTATGAAATTGGGCGACGAAGACAAGCCTTGGGCACCTCATTCAGTTTGCTGAGCATGGACTAAGGGAAAGAGACAGAGCTTGGGTTTTGGTATTCCAATGGTATGGAGGGAGCCACAGAATCACTTTGATGATTGCTACTTCTGTTTAGTCAATATTTCTGGATACAGTTCCAAAACTAAATCATCTATCAGTTCCCCTAACCTGCCATCAGCAATGAGATCTCTACCACATTCAGATGAAATACCACCTTGCACTTAGTTGATGAGAGAGAAGAGTCTGATGATGTTTTGTCTCCAGATGCACAACATTTCACAGCGATGTGAAAGATTATTGCCAGTTATTGCAAATGCTTGATTACAGGGCTGGTACAACCAGTCATCCTACGGTTCCTGAGTGACATTCGAATGAGGTGACGGTCATCCTGGTCAGTGGAGAGTCGTTTTCGGCCTCTGCCAGACTGTAGTTTTGTTGTTCCCAATATCTGCTGCTTGACCTTGTTCTTATGAACCGCCATCTTAGAAATTTTAAGGATGGAAGCAACCCGACGCTCACTGCATCCCTCTGCCAGTAAAGCCAGAATTGAACCCTTCTTTTCCTCACACAAAACTTTTCTTTTCATTTCTTTTGGCATGGTCAATAGTTTTTTTTTTAATTCCAGTTACTTTT
>VUQI01057520.1:0-11567 GCA_015106735.1 Paratilapia polleni
TCTTGCACCAGGAATGGCATAAAGTCACCCAACAGCAATGTGAAAGACTGGTGGAGAGCATGCCAAGACGCATGAAAGCTGTGATTGCAAATCAGGGTTATTCCACCAAATATTGATTTCTGAACACTTCCTAAGTTAAAACATTAGTAATGTGTTGTTTAAAAATGAATATGAACTTGGTTTTTTTTACATTATTTGAGGTCTGAAAACACTGGACCTTTTTTGGTATTTTGACCATTTTTCATTTTCTGCAAATAAATGCTCTAAATGAAAATATTTATATTTGGAATTTGGGAGTTATGTTTCAGTAGTTTATAGAATAAAACAAAAATGTTCATTTTACTCAAACATATGTCTATAAATAGCAAAATCAGAGAAACTGATAATTTTGCAGTGGTCTCTTAATTTTTTCCAGAGCTGTATACACAAGAGGTAATGAGGGAAGAGGAAACAGGTGGGGACCAAAACACATCTGAAGACATTGAGGGCAGGGACAGGAAGAAAAGCTACACACCACATGAAGGAAAACTAAACTTTTCAAAGTAAAGACAAGAAGTAACTAAAGAAAGCAAACAGGAAGACATACTGAACATGAGACATGAAGACAGACATGAGGAAACACTGAAAGACAAAGACAAAGAGATGAGACAGAAGGAGGAACAGAATGGAAACACACAGGGAACTAACTACATACAACCCTAAAGCCAACAGTAACTAAAGCTAAGAACTGAAGGCACAAGGCTTAAAGAACTTATACAAAGCATCAGGAAATAAACAAGACCTGTAAACATGAAGGAATTAACAACAACAGCGTGAATAGAAAACTAAATTCCAACAATAACAGAACTCTAATCCAAAGATAACCAAAAATTCAAAACTAGAAATTATCCTGAACTCAAAAATGACATCAACAGTTTAATCAAGATTCATTCAGACAAAAACCTTAAGCAAGTTTATGTATTTGACCCATCTAGTCCACTCTTTTGTGTCAGACACTGAAAATTACCAGCTTGTAGCTGTTTAAGTTAGCATTAAAACAAAATGCATTCAGTGGGTCAAGTGGGGCATTGTGGCAGAGTTCGGTTGATTAAAAAAAATCATTTTATTCATCTTTTTTTCTCCTGAAAGAACTTTGAGGAAGTCCTGTTAATTAACTGGGTCTATAATTATATCTCCCTAAATTAAAATGCTTTGTTACATTTTAAAAGGCTTGCTCCACAGGAAGGACTGACAGATACTGAGCTTTATGCCTGATGTGCAGGGACAGTTATCTGGGAATCACTCTTCCCAGAGTTCACAGTTCAGTGCTGACTGTCAAAAATAACTTTGTTCAAGGATAATAGGACAGAACAACACAAATTTCCCTCAAACTCAACCCGTTTCTGTTTGATATTTAGAGGAAAAACATTTAGCTAAAATACTAGTGTTATTTCAAATATACTCACATGTTTAAAATGTCTTGTCATCACTTAAAATCAAAATGTTATACATTTATATTTTTAGCCTTTACCATTAAAATGTGCACTATACTATTATGCTTCAGCATGCATGAGAAATCAAAATGACAGTTTCTCTCCTAATTGGCCTTTGAAGTGAGCAATGTTATTTTTTGGCACCCAAATTAGATATGACGAATGCCTTTAGTCACAGCAGTTGTCATGAGGTGAACATGGCTGTTTCTTTACAGTGTCTTTACTGTTTTTGTGCATGCAGGAAAGGCTTCTTAGTTGTTTTCGTCTGCTGACATCTGTGACAAAAAAGAAATAGTGCGGGAAGTCTGGAACACAATTCATCCCTATTAGAATCAATAGCGATGAGGTGTTAAAATGAATTATCTTCACAGTCATCTAAAGCAGCCTCATTAAACCATAAGAGCAACGTGTCTGACATCAGACAGTATCTGCTGATCTTAAAGGAGAGATAAAACATTTATTACACTCTGGAGGAATTAGCATGTTTTAAAATTCCTCCCACAATGCCCCAAATATGCATGGTCTCTATTTATCAAGATTTCTGCGCTGTTTTATAATTCTGTAATTAGCAACTTTTTTCAATTGCAGCCTCTGTCTCAAGACATCAAAAGTAGACTGGATAACTCATGTCAATTCAAATCAGTTTTATTGTAAAAGCCTTTTGGTGCACTTCAACAGTGTGGCAGTGAATATGCAAGTGTCTGTGCAGTGCTTAATCCATACAAAACTGCAAAAAAGATGGAAAATGCATCCTTGAAGTAACTGAAAGTACAACAAAACGTGTCTACATTTCAGTGGTACATTTTAAATAATTACTCTAGACAGTAGGGGATAGAAATGATTTGTCAGAACTTGAAAAAAGGAGAGTAGCCACAGTCATTTGAAAAAGAAGGTTTTTCCCAGCACTTTATGCAGTTCTGTGAAAAATGAAGTACATCCCATGATTCAGTAGCTTGTAGAATCACCTTTAGCAGCAATAACTTGAAGTAATCATTTTCGGAATGACTTCATCAGTCTCTCACATCATTGTGGAGGAATTTTGATCCACTCTTCTTTACAACATTGCTTCAGTTCATTGGGGTTTGTGGTCATTTGTTTATGTGCAGCTCTCTTAGGTCCTGCAACAGTATTTCGATCAGGTTGAGGTCTGGACTTCGACTGGGCCATTGCAACACCTTGATTCTTTTCTTTTTCAGCCATTCTGTTGTAGATTTGCCACTGTGCTTGGGATCATTGTCCTGTTGCATGACCGAATTTCAGCCAAGCTTTAGCTGTCGGACAGATGGCCTCACATTTGACTCTAGAATACTTTGGTATACAGAGGAGTTCATGGTCAACTCAATGACTGCAAGGTGTCCAGGTCCTGTGGCTGCAAAACAAGCCCAAATCATCACCCCTCCACCACCGTACTTGACAGTTGGTATGTGATGTTTGTGCTGATATGCTATGTTTGGTTTTTTTGCCAAACATAGTGCTGTGCATTTGGACATCTCCACTTTGGTCTCATCTGTCCTAAGGATATTATTCCAGAAGCCTTGTGGTTTGTTCAGATGCTGTTTTAGAAAGCTAAACTGTGCTGCCATGACTTTTTTTAGAGAGAAGTGTCTTTCTCCTGGCAACCCTTCCAAATAAGTCATACTTTCTCAGTCATTTTCTAATTTTAAGGGTGTACTTAGTTTTTCACAGGACTGCACAGAGTCCTTTAAAAACTTTCTTTTAGATTAAATCCCTTTTTGTCATGTGGAACCTTACAAACCTTAAGAAAAAATCTATAATCGTACACATTTCAGATATCTGTTGGTCGATGGCATTTCCACTAACCAGTGATTTCCCTATTTTTAGATTTTTGGGCAGTTTCATTTAGATAGCTGTTTAAGACCTAGTTACTCAGAGAGTTAAATTATTTCAAAGCAAAGTTTAAACAAAAGTCTAAGAGAATGAGGAGATTTGTATATCAGAACCATTTTATTCTTTTCTCTCCCATTAATGATTCCATGAGCCCTTGCATTTGTCTTTCAACATCAAGCAGCAATCTCTGGTGCTGAAAAATCAGGCCAACATGGGAATATGGTAATTTCTGGCTCCAAAAACCTTAGCTGCAAATAGTCATAATCCTAAGATTCAAAACAGGACTTCTCAAACCAGTGCGTGACATCATGGTGCTATGTCCATCTTATATATATATGCAACTTTCGGCTACTCCCTTATTCACAAGTGGTCACCACAGCGGGTACTTCTGCATGTTTGATTTGTCAGATGCCTTTCCTGATGCAACCCCACAGGGATTTGTGGCTCCATCTTTTATATACAGTCTGTTATTCACACTTAGAAAGAGACCTGATCACTTTGGTTGAAACTAATTCCAGCTTAAACTTTACCTTAACAGCTTTATGATTTAATGTTACTTAATTAACAAATCCTTAATATGTCAGTTCCTGCCAGCTTGTATATTGTGAGTCTGCATTGCCATCGAGTATGTGCCCCACCTTTCCTACCCCAGTCAAAATGATCTGACTGTGCCCGGAGCCTGATTTAAGTTTTAATCAATAGAGCTGACTGATACAGAGAATCTCCTGCAACGGGGTTTGAATAAACAAGAGGCCAACCCTCTTCACAAGTTCAGATTCACAAGCAAAGCTTTTAGGAAGTTATAATCTCTTGTGAGACCAACTTTAACAAGCATCAAGAGCTTTTGTAATCAGCTGCTCTTCTTTCCAAGTCTCATCTACCCCACTCTTCCCATAGGCCATATTGATGAAGACGAACTGCTGAAAGGTTCAAAAAGCCACTGGAGAGCTCCGGCTCCATCCAAGTACAGAAGTGCGCTGGGATATTCCTGAATTTTGCATTAATAAATGCCAAGAAACCATCTTCGATAGATAGTTTATAGAAATGAGATGGCTAAGACTGATGCCAAGTTAGTAGACTACAATAGTTCTGGATGTTTAATAAGTTTGCTGAATTATCTCATGCCACCCTCTCCTCTACCACATCCACTCAAGTATGCTCTTGTTTAGAACTCTAAAATAATCAAATAGTTATAAGCTTTCAACGTGAAAGCCTTTCATAAGTGGCACTGATGTTGTTATACTCTATACAGTACTGTAAGTTAAGATGATTTTCCCCCAAAAAAACAGTTGTTATGATTTTGTTTCATACAAAGGAAAGCTATATTTTAACCCTTCTATTAAAAAAAAAAGAATAGACTTAACGTACATGTTTGTTTTTCCTGCAGCTCAGTTACTACAATTACTGTGCCTAAGTAGTTTGATATTTAGGAAAACTAAGCTGAGTTAGATAAGAACATCAATACCACCCTCATATCTCTGCCCTAAATATGAAGCTACAGCAAACAGCTGGGAAGCTTATCTCACCATAAACATTGGGAACAGGGGGAAACAGGCAGCCTGGCTCTGCCCAAAGGTAATAAAAAAGGGGCCTACCTCTAAAGCTCACTTATTAACACAGTATCTCAAATTTGCTTGATTCGTACAAAAATCGAAGTGGTTTCACAGTGTGTTAAGTGCCAGACTGTTTCTTCGCTGGGGGCAATGAGTTCCTGGAGTCTACCCTGGTTGCTTGCCTGCTATTTAACAGACAAATGTGAATATGGTATTGATCTGGAATGCATGCACAATTCTTTTAATCAAATATAAGCATATTATTTGCACTCTGCATAACTAACCATTGTTGACCATCTTTAATAGCTACGTTCAAAGCAAGCCTCAAACTACTGAACTTTGACTGTATTATCATGGTTGCTTAAAGTATTAGCTTCGAGATACAGTACTGTGCAAAGGTTTTTAGCATGACAATGATCCCAAACACACTGCCAATTAGTAAAAGCATACCTGGATAGAAAAACACACAATAGAACACTGTCAGTCATGGATTGGCCTCTCCAGAGCCCGGACCTCAACATTATTGAAGCAGTGAGAGATCATCTTGACCGAGAAGAGAACAAACAGCAGCCAACATCCAAAGAAGAGCTTTGAATGTCCTTCAAGAAGCCTGGAGAACTATTCCTGAAGAACTGATGTGATTTCACAGCCAATAATCAATGAAAGTTAGTCATGTGTAGACCTGTTACCTGCAGGAGTTATGGTCTCCTGCTGTGCATGTGTTTTAAAATAATAGATACGCACAATAATATAATATAAACATTATACATATCATTTTGTTACCATTATTTACTACTGTATATTACTGTACTTACTAATACTGTAAAATACAGTACTACATACTGCTTCATGTAGTACTGTATTTTAAATAGAGTGAATGCACAGGTTTGTGGTCTATTACAAACGTTGCATCTTTTAAAAAGTGACATTGATCTGACACACGTAACCATCATCAGGCCACAGTTGCTCAAACACTAAACAGAGTTTTGGCTTCTCTTCAAGAGTTTGACAAAGCAGCGTAATTGGAAATCTAAATGTCAGATGGCAAAGGATGTTAAGATCAGCAGGATGAAGGGGAAAAATGCTTTTTTTGAAAAAGAAAAAGGAGAAGAAGAAGTGACTAATCGAGAGAAAAGAAAAAAGAGGACTAAATAATAATAAAGACCATGACATTAAATTTGTACACTGACAATGTAAAGGACTGTGTTACCAGATCCTGACATTCGAGTGTAAATAAATGTCATGAACTGACATTTGAGCTGGCAAAATGAAATGGCAGTGATGTTCCTGGAAAAACAGGAAGCGGTTAAAGCAAGCAAAGTGTACATGAATTGAAACCAGGGATAATTCCGTTTTTTGCATCTAAACCCAATAATTACTCCCTTCTAGAAAGCCTGCTGCATTATTATTAACTTTACTAAGAGACTGCTTTTTCTCATTTTAAACACCTGTGCTTCAATAAAAGGTTAAGGTTGTGAAATTCACTCACACCCCTTTTTGTAACCTGGTTTGTTAAAATGATTTCAGTGAGTGAGTGTTTTTGCCCAAGCAAGCACCTCAAACCTCACTTTATATTAATGACTTTTTCATGAGCATTTCCCTCTTTGCTTTAACTGTAAACTGTTCAGTGTGCTGATTTCCTGCTCTGCTTTCCATCCATCCATCCATCTTCTTCCGCTGATTCAATTCAGGGTTGCAGTTGGGCTGGAGCCTCTCCCAGCTGTCATGGGGTGAGAGGCAGGGCACACCCTGGACAGGTCGCCAGTCTATTGCAGGGCTAACACCGAGAGACAGACAGACACCCATTCACTTTCACATTCACCCCTATGACCAATTTAGAATCACCAGTTAACCTGACATACATATCTTTGTTCTGTGGGGGGAAGCCGGAGTACCCACGCAGTCACAGGGAGAACATGCAAACTCCACACAGAAAGGCCCCAGCTGGCCGGTAGATTTGAATCCAGGACCTTCTCGCTGTGAGGCGACAGTGCTAACCACCGCATCACCATGCCTCCATTACTTTGTTTGTTCTTTTTTTCTAAGGAAAAAAAAAAAGAGCTTTATCACAACACAGCATTTGGCATTTGGAAATGATTATCAGAACTCAAAAGCACCTTTTAAGAAAGTATTCAAAAATCTACATTATCCTCACTCCAGGCACTGAATAAATGAAGCACAAATGTAAACAATGTAAGTGCCTTTACCAGTGAATTTGTTTTTAAAGACTAACTTTAGAAAAGGTCCCTTTACATTTGTTCCTATCTATTGGCTGTATGTTGTTTGCATTTTAACTTCATAACTGCTGTTTATAGTGTGCTTCCTGCATTAAGAGTGTGATGACAGTTTAATTCAGGAATCTTTAAACTTCTTCTTCTTCTTGTTCTGTGAGCCACCCTGGGTAGTAACACCTAAAAGCAACGCATTTTGGGCAGCAGGAAGTACAGTATGTTGTGTCATTTGGTTACTTCCATTTAATTATTTTTGTATTAAAGTCAGTCGTTGACAAAATGAGACACTGTTGCCACCATGTGGTCTGGGAAAATACTGTTCGAGATTTGTGAGGGCTGAAAAAGAGCCGGTGAATAAAGAATACCCTGTCAGCTCAAATCTCACTTGTACACAACATTTTAAGGTTTAGTCATGTAATGTGACATTTTAAGGACCAGAATGACAGAACACAAGGACAGTGTTTTCCCAGTGTGTTGGGTCTGATGATACAAAAATGTTTCTAATCCCAGGTCTCTAATGCATATTGTTGTGGAATTACTGACATTATCCATACAGAACAGAAAATCAGAAATAACAGAAAACAAATCTTATTCATCAGAGGTCTGCAGCTCCCAGCACAGTGGTAGCACAATCCAATTTACAGCTCTCACTTGACACACTTACACAGTCTGCTTGCAAGGGTTCCACTACAGTATAAAATTCAGAAATAAAATGAAATGGGATAGAAATGAAATCAGTTTAAAGGACCATAAAAACATACTGCAATGTAGCTCGCTACAAGTGATGGGAATCATAAATGAAAGCACTATTTTCAGCGACCGCATTTGGCTCTTCACATTCACAGAGATTTCTTTCTCTGTGATCTGGCTCGAAGTGTGCAGATCAGCAAAAGACTGGAAAAGTTCTGTAACTGACAACAAGTAAGTATGTAATATGATTGGGTATTAAAAAAGCACTCCAGACAAGTGGAGACATTCATGGGCAGGGGTTCACCAGTCTGTGAAAGATAGCTTGGGCAAATATTTCCACAATCCGAGAAAACATTTCTAAAGGATTTGGACATTCCAGAGAAATCTCTGTATGCGAGAGAAAAGGACATAAACCAGTACTGAATGGCTGTGATCTTCAGCCCCTAAGGTGGCACTGCAAAATCAGATATGATTCTGTGGTGGAAAGCACTGCATGGGCTCAGGGAAGAAAGAAAACAAGAAGAAAACAAGAAGCTAAATAGGCGAAGGCCATCCACTTCGCTGTCAGCACACTTGATAGGAGGCTTTGAGTGTGTGAGGGTGCACTTGCACATTCACCTATGTATTCTTAGACAAAAATATCTTTTGGGTAAAGCCTTACTTATTCAACATTATCTTCACACTAAGAGTCTGTTGTACTGCCCTGCCAGCAGTTCAGATCTGTCACAAATAAAAACATTTGGCTTATTGAAGGCTAGAACTGTTGAGCACCTAAAATCCTATATGAAGCAAGAACTGGAAAATATTTCACTTCCAAAAGTAAAGCATTTGGTCCCTTTAGTACTCAGAGACTTACAGAGTGTTGTTAGAAGAAGAGGTGATGTGATGGGAACTGTGCCTCTGTCCCAACATTGTATAAAATATTTTGTAAAAAAATTCATGAAGATCATATATTTAAAAAAAAAAAAAGAAGAAAGAAAAAAACAGTCAGTTTCAACATTTGATATTTTCTTGCATTTTGTCTTTATTTATATTTTATCCAACCTCCCAACTATTTGGGAAATGAGACAATAACATGAACTTAAATTCAGTTTTGTTCACTGGAGAGAAAACAACAGGGAGCCTTGATCCACCTGATGCCCCCCTCACTGAAGCTTTTCCACGGTTTTTAGGTTTTTAGAAGTGATGGACAGCTGAGTTCAGGGTGAGGTCTGAAGGTCATAATCATTGTTCCTGTTCTGTGTTCCACACTCGCACAATTCACAACCTCGGCCTTGGCAGATATCCATCTTTCTCATCCCATGCTATATTCCATCTCCCACCTCCTCATCTTTGTTGCCTGAGAAATGCACTAGGATGGTGTTTTACCAGAGAGAGAAATGGAAACTGCACCATGCATCTATACGGAATTAGCCAGTGTCTGATTTTAAGAACACTCCAGCTTCAGGAATCATTTCATGCAGCATTGACACACCTGCCTCATCAGCCTGAACCATAATGTAGAGTTGCATCATCTCCTGAAAAGAAAAATGTCAATGCTACTTCCTCCATTACGAATATCAAAAGATATTCAGCTTTGTCTATAATTAATTCTGCAGAGTCCACTGCAACATGCTTTTCTAATCAAGGCTAATTTGACTGCTGGGTCAAATTCAACGTCTGATTTTCTGACTCACCAGACATCTTGCAGCACTCTCAAATTACTGTTCACAGTGTGCTCAGCATGTCCTCCTAGTGTTCCCTTGTTTGTGTTCAGCTCTCACTGTAATGTCTGAGGATGAATAAAATTTTGTTCAGCCAGATGGGCAGCTGGCAGTGGAATACATTCACTATAAGTTTTTTGCCTACAGCTGTGTCACTGACCTACACTCACCGGCCACCAGCCACTGCTCATTAATGCAAATATCTAATCGGCCAATCACATCACAGCAACCCAGTGCATTTAGTCGTGTAGAAACGGTCAAGACGACCTGCTGAAGTTCAAACCGAGCATCAGAATGGGGAAGAAAGGGGATTTAAGTGACGTTGAAGGTGGCATGGTTGTTGGTGTGAGACGGGCTGGTCTGAGTATTTCAGAAACTGCTGAACTGCTGGGATTTTCCCCCACAGCCATCTCTAGGGTTTACAGAGAATGGACTGAAAAAGAGAAAATATCCAGTGAGTAGCAGTTCTCTGGGTGAAAAAGCCTATCTGAGGATTGTTGCTGACCATGTCCATCCATTTATGACAACAGTGTACCCATCTTCTGATGGCCGTTTCCAGCAGGATAAAGCGTCATATCACAAAGTTCAGATCATCTCAAGCTGGTTCCTTGATCATGACAATGAGTTCACTGCACTCAAATGGCCTCCACAGTCACCAGATCTGAATTTAATAGAGCATCTTGGGATGTGGTGGAACGGGAGATTCACATCATGGATGTGCAGCTGACAAATCTGCAGCAACTGAGTGATGCTGTCATGTCAATATGGAGCAAAATCTCTGAGGAATTCAGAGAATTCAGAGATTCAGCACCTTGTTGAATCTGTCCCTCGAAGAAGGCAGTTCTGAAGGCAAAAGGAGGTCCAGCCTGCTACCAGCAAGCTGTACCTAATAAAGTGTCCAGTGAATGTATTTTATCCATTCAATCAGATATTTTCAGTATTATTACTAATTATTACTTAATTCTGCTGTTCATCAGGTTGCATCTCTAGACTCTTATTAGTTGTCTCAAATGAATCTCAGTTCATTGCAGATACTGAAGGTGTCACAAACAGTATTTTTTATAAATCTGGGATTAATATTCACTTCTTCAGTTGCTAAATGCTTTTCTCCTTTTTGAAGCCATAGTGATGTGAGAAATTAATGGAATCAACAGAGTCAGAGCTGGAAGTTTAGCCTTTTAGCCATGCTAGGATGGCAATTTTTATCAGTCAATCAGCCGTTTTGGGCTGGATTAAAATAAGAAATGGATTACTATGTAGTTTTGTACAGATGGTGCCCTGAGGATTGATCCTGATAATGCTGTCATCTGATGATCTGATTTTTTTTTTTTTTAATTAGGCTGTCAGTGTTTTCACATATCAAGAGAAATATCTCATATTCCTTAAACAATACCTATTTATTTTTCTTAATTGTGGATTAAAAACAGACCAAAAGTGAATATTCTCCAACATAATAATACTGTCATTATCTTCCACTTGGGGTGCAATTCATCACAGGTGACTAACTATGTGTCACCATCAGGTCGATTAGGATTATCACCTGCAATTAAGAACAATTTTGAAATGAAGCCCGAAGGCAGCGGTAGTTGACATTGAACTGATGTGTGCAACTTGATTTTGTCAGCGGGTGCAAACTGCTCTGTTGAAAGAGAGAGACATGAATCAGCAGTAGTGGCTGCCAAAATGACTGACAAAGTCACTCACTAACGCAGCAATAGCAGCTGAAGGTTGACACTTATGTCACATCAGATAAATGTGTGAGTGTGAACAGCCACAGAGACAGGCTGCCCAATCAGAGGGCAGGCTGTAACTCAGTTTTATCATTCATTTAGACCAAAGCAGTCCCCAGAACATGCAAAAGTCTGTTCTGGGGACAGCAAGAATGCTGATGGGGCTTCTCATTCAAAGTGGAAAGCCTTTTAATTTGGGCTTTTAAACAGTAAAATGTGTCATAGTTCATGCTGCTCTTGAATTTTCTTGCTTAAAATTCACTGCAGACTGACACACACACATTTATATCACTGAATAACTAAAAAAAAAAAAAAAAAAAAAAAAAAAAAAACAAGGGAC
>VUQI01057520.1:11587-24547 GCA_015106735.1 Paratilapia polleni
TTTATCACAGCTTCCTGATGGCAAGGTTAAACAAAAGAAGATATACCAATAATACAAACAATGCCACCTGCAACTCTAACCTCACTGTGTAAAAAAAAAAAAAAAAAAAAAAAATAAAAAAAAAAAAAAAAAAAAAAAAAAAAAATTAAAAAAAAAAAAAAAAAAAAAAAAAAAAAAAAAAAAAAAAAAAATCTGCAGCTATGTGTTTTCAGAGCAAAGTTAACACATGTGCAGCAGTACTTGCCCGTTTTATCAAAAATGCAAACTGCAGTTCACCTCAGCAGTAGTGATGTACTGTAAGACAGAAAAGCAGTGGACCTCTTTGTCTGCCTGCACTTTAAAATCTTTTCTGACAGTTTCATGATTAGCTGGGGCATCAGCTCAGGCACACAATTTCTTGACCAGCACGTCTTTGCCTCTCTCTTCCTTCTTACCTTACCTTACTTACATTCCTTGTGCTTTGTTATGTGTTTCATTTTTCAGCGTTATTTTTCAAAGATCATTTTGTGCACCAAGCACTGCAAACACCAGCAGTGAAAAACAACAACAAACACAGGCTTTGGTAGAACAAAAATGGGAACATCTTCTCCATAAGAGATGCTCGTAATGATCCGGCGCAATTTTCAGAATTTGGTTTACTTGTTGTTCTCAACTATCCTGTCAGTTTGAGTTGTGAGAAGCATGCATCAGGCTATAAGCTGTGGATGTTCACTGTTCCCATTACAGTGAATCAGCAGTGTATGAAACAATCCCATCTGCTACACCGCCTGCTCTTTTTTATTGTTATATTCACTTCTGCCCCTGTAATGTGGACTCATTTTGGTATGTATTGATTGTGTATTAAACTGGGAGGTGTTGGTTTGCAGAGAAAGCAGAACGTGTGAGACCGACTCTGTCTAAGTACAACCCCAATTCCGAAAAAGCTGGGACACTGTGTAAAATGTAAATAAAAACAGAATGCAATGATTTGCAGATCTCATAAACCCATCATTTATTCACAGTAGAAAAACATTTCAAACGTTTAAACTGAGAAAATGTACCATTTTAAGAAAATGGCAGCAACATGTCACAAAAAAGTTTGGACAAGGCCATGTTTACCACTGTGTAGCATCCCCTCTTCCTTTAACAATAGTCTGTAAACATCTGGAAACTGAGGAGACCAGTTGCTGGACTTTTGGGAGAGGAATGTTGTCCATTCTTGTCTGATATAGGATTCTATCTGCTCAACAGTCCTGGGTCTTCTTTGTTGTATTTATCCTTTCATGATGCTCCAAATGTTTTTCAGCTGGGGACTCTTCTACTGTGAAGCCATGCTGTTGCACAGTCTGTGGTTTAGCATTGTCTTGCTATGTAAGGCCTTCCCTGAAAAAGATGTCTTCTGTATGGGAGAATATGTTGCTATAAAACCTGTATATACCTTCCAGCATTGATGGTGCCTTTCCAGATGTGCAAGCTGCCAGTTCTATTGGCACTACTGTACCCCCATAGAATCAGAGATGCAGGCTTTTGAACAGAGTGCTGATAACAAGCCAGACGGTCCCTCTCCTCATTAGTCCGGAGGACACAGCGTCCGTGTTTTCCAAAAAGAATTTCAAATTTCAATTCGTCTGACCACAGAACAGTTTTCCACTTTGCCTCAGTCCATTTTAAATGAGCTTTGGCTCATAGAAGACGGCAGCCTTTCTGAATCATGTTCACATATGGATTCTTCTCTGCATGATAGAGCTTTAACCTGCATTTTTTGACATTTTGATTTCTGGAAGTGTTCCTGAGCCCATGCAGTGATTTCCATGACAGAATCATGTCTGTTTTTAATGTAGTACCACCTGAGGGCCCAAAGATCAAGGGCATCCATTATTGATTTTTGACCTTGTCCTTTGCGCACAGAGATTTCTCCAGATTCTCTGAATCTTTTGGTGATATTATGTACTGTAGATGAGATATCTGAGATATTCAAAGTGTTCGCAGTTTATAATTTTACACTGAGGAACATTATTCTGAAATTATTCCCCAATTTGTAAACGCAGTTTTTTGCAGATTGGTGAACCTCTGGCCATCTTTACTTCTGAGAAGCTCTGCCCCTCTAAGATGCTCTTTTTATATCCAATCATGTTACTGACCTGCTGCCAATGAACCTTAGTTGTTTAGTTGCAAAATATTCCTTCAGCTGTTTCTTTTTAGTACCACTTAATTTTCCAGCCTTTTGTTGCCCCTGTCCCAATATTTTTGAGATGTGCTGCTGCCATCAAATTCAAAATGAGATAATATTTTTCATGACATAGTAGAATGTCTCAGTTTAGACATTTGATGTGTTTTATATAAGGAAACAGGTTGAAATTTGAACTCACTCGTGCTGTTTGAAGATCCACCACTCATTTTATGCCTTTTGGATAAAAATATCAGAAATGAATCTAAATTAGCTCTTTGGCTGATACTATTGACTTTATAAATGTCTGACTGGTCCCCTGAGGACACATTATCATTCCTCAAGTAATTAGTCGCTCTACACTCAAAGAGTATAGAGTGACTAATTACCCAAATTATCTCACTGGCTCATTAGCTTCTGATGGCTCTTGACACTGCTAAGGCACTTTTCAAACAATGGCAGAAATTATACTGTCAAAATGTCACTCATGCTGTGAAATAGCTGTGCAGCTAATCAGATGCAGAAAATTAAATCAAGTCTGATACATTATGTATCTTATTACTCTCATTAACCTGCAAATACCCTTCCAGAGTTATATTAGTCTGCGTAATTGTGGTGGACAGTCATACTTCAAAAAAAAAAAATCCCACACAAACTAATTCACCTTTGTTTTTCAAGATGTCCTTATGCATTTAGACATTAGCTGCATGCCAGTCAATAACTGGGCAGGTAGTCAGGTTTGATTCACTGTTACTGTCCATCACAGTTAATGATAACCCAGAACAAGTTCTCCAGACCTTCACACAGTCACCCATGCCTGTGCATTTGTTTAACCGCTGTATCATGAATCATGGGGGCTTGTTATATCTAAATTCTTACATTAAAGTGGTAAACCAAGATGCTGGCCATACACTTGATCGGGAGCTTTCTATGTAGGCTACAGTTATTAGTGTGCAGCTTTGGAAAAGAGATTTTCTTAGTATTTCAACACAAATGGCTGATGTCCACCTTCCAGATAAGAGGAAAGTCTACTGTCAAAAGGAATAATGCAGAGAAACCTACTGAGAGTACCCTGTGAGGTTTCCTGCAGCTATGCACAGGTCAAACTGTCCAGCATCACAGGATACCTGAATTTGTAGAAGATATTCTTGATGCTCAAAATGTAAAACCCTACTGATTATGACCCCGTCGCCCTTATTTCTGCTGCCACATATAAGCCTAAATTTATACAGAGCTGTGAAGGTGAAATGGGAATAAGCCTGACATTTACTGAACAATTTCATGCTTCCCCTAAGGACCTCCATCCCATTACATGAGTTTTAGTGTCATTCTTAGGCCAATTAATTTACAAGCTTTGTGGCCATTTCATTAAAAGGAAAGACTGCTGCAGCGCTGATGTGAGGATTCACTGCCTGCATACAATCACATCTATTGATTTTGGTGTTTCAAAGCTGTTTAGACATGTAATGCAAAATAGAGTATAATAGAGTGAATGCTGTGACATTTGTTGAGATTATTATAGCTCTCTAAAGGAAGACCTTTATACATGTTTTGTGTCACTCATAACACAAGACCTGAGAGAATATTTTAGCTGTTGTAAGGCTCCAACAATTTGCAGCATGAACTTTGTGAATATGAAATGCAAAAAACATAATGCTAAAGATACACAGTAAAAGGTTTTTGTAGCCTAAATCGTACAATATTTCTCTCATGCTTTATGAACTCATTTACTCAACTTAAATTCATTGTAAAAGTTTTATTTTTTCCAGCTAATAAATAAAATATTTGGCACTGTCTTTGTTTGTCTCCATTTATTACAGAATCCAGTAAAACAATTTTCACAACATAAATGGCTAATATGGCACAAAAGGCAAAGAGACTCACATCTCAACTTGAGGTTGTTTTCTTCCACTTTTCTGTTTATTGCTATGGTGTGCACTTACAGAGGAGCAAAGAAAAGGAAGAGGGCTGCAGCCATACAGCAGAGAAAAGAGCACATAGCAGGCATCATCTAAATGCATGGTCCTCAACCAACCAAGTAATTTGAACATACAGTAAATACAATATGTGGCATTTCAACAGGGTAATGTTGAACTTATTAAACTACATTTAGGACATTTATTAACTCTGCACATCAATTTTGATTTCCCTGCAGCATTTAGGAGGGACCCTTCCATCATCAGGTAGCTCAGTGGTCCTGGTGGTCACCTCTAAAATCCTAAGACATGTTGAGATTTTCATGCCGAGTGTGAGATATTGTACCTACAGACCTCCTCTTCTGAGACACCAACATTATACTTTTTATAGAACATACAGCTCCAGAAAAAATTAAGAGACCACTGCAAAATGATCAGTTTCTCTGATTTTGCTATTTATAGGTATATGTTTGAATAAAATGAACATTTTTGTTTTATTCTTGTCACGGCGGGCTGTGTGGCGAGGCAGGTTTTGGACCCAAGGTGCAGACACACAGCACGGGAGACAGAATAGAACTCAAAAAGCAGGTTTATTGCAAAAAAGAACAACAAAATAGACTTACAACACTGAGGCTGGAAATGCAGGGCACGGAAATGCGGGGAAGAGCAAAGAGAGGTGACAAACACACAGCCATGATGGAATTCATGCGAAGAGCCAGGCTGAAGTTTGCAAAAGACCATAAGGATTGGACCATAGCAGACTGGAGTAAAGTCATCTTCTCTGATGAGTCTAATTTCCAGCTTTGTCCAACACCTGGTCGTCTAATGGTTAGACGGAGACCTGGAGAGGCTGGAGTCAGGCAGTTTCGTCTTTGCAAAGGAGGCATGAATCAAGCCACGTACAAGGTTATCCTGGAAGAAAATTTGCTGCCTTCAGCTCTGACAACGTTCCCCAACTCTGAGGATTGGTTTTTGAAAGCTGTGATTGCAAATCAGGGTTATTCCACCAAATATTGATTTCTGAACACTTCCTAAGTTAAAACATTTGTAATGTGTTGTTTAAAAATGAATACAAACTCTTTTTTTTTGCATTATTTGAGGTCTGAAAACACTGGACCTTTTTTGGTATTTTGACCATTTTTCATTTTCTGCAAATAAATGCTCTAAATGAAATTATTTGTGTTTGGAATTTGGGAGTTATGTTGTCAGTAGTTTATAGAATAAAACAAAAATATTCATTTTACTCAAACATATAGCTATAAATAGCAAAATCAGAGAAACTGAAAATTTTGCAGGGGTCTCTTAATTTTTTCCGGAGCTGTATTTACAATTGAAGCATTAATTAATTGTGGGACTTCTTTGAGCAGTCTTGTAGGGATGGGGTCCATCCCTAATTCAGATTGAATGTAAAAACCTCTGCAACCCTGACAGGGTTTCATGCTGTTACAGTCATCACATGAGGACAAGAAGTGTTCTTCATTTTGCATCTACACTGCACACTACATTATGGCAGTTTAAAGTCTTTCAGAGTGGACATTACATTCACAATAATGCAGCAGAAGGACTTAGCACACACTTCTAGGAGGCCCTTCATCTGTTGTACAGTACTGTGCAAAAGTCTTAAGACACCCCTCATTTCTTTATATTTTGCTAGGAAAATGGGAAATATGTGCAGTGATTTATTGAAAATTTGTTGGAAATATAGTATATAAAACAAAATCAGAGCTTGTACAACTCTAATGAGCTTGAAAGTCAATATTTGTTATGACCACCTTTATTCTTCAACACAGCCTGAACTCTCTTAGGCAACGTTTCTTGTCATTTCTTTAAGCAGTCTTCAGAAATAGTTCTCCAGGCTTCTTGAAGGACACTCCAAAGCTCTTCTTTGGATTATGGCTGCATTTTGTTCCATTGTCTGTCGAGATGATCCCACAGTGTTTCAATAATGTTGAGGTCCGGGCTCTTGGGAGGCCAGTCCATGACTTACAGCGGTCCACTGTTTGCTTTTCTATCTAACTATACTTTTACTGCATTGGCAGTGTGTTCAGGATCATTGTCATGCTGAAAACTGAATCATACACTTTCCAGATGGTATTGGATCAGTACCAGATGGTACTTTTCTGTATTCATAATTCCATCTATTTTGACAAGCTCCCCAACAGCACTGGCTGAAATGCAGCTCCAAATCATGACAAAGCCTTCACCATGTTTTACAGATGGCTATAGACACTCACTGTTCTACCTCTCTCCTGACCTTGTCCGTACATACAGATGATGATTAGAACCAAAATTTTCATATTTAGATTCCATCACTCCATAAGACCTGTTGCCACTAGTTTTCAGCCCAGTTCTTGTGTAATTTGGCATACCTCAGCTTTTTCTCTCTGTTTCCCTTCCTTAAGAATGCCTTCTTGACAGCTACTCTTCCACTGAGACCATTTCTAACGAGGCTTCGGTAAACAGTAGGTGGATCAACTGAAGGGTCAGATGCATCTTTCAGGTCTTGTGTTGTGTTGTGTATTTTTTTCCCATTTTTAAGGACATGACTTTCAGATACTGTTCATCTGCTACAGGTACGTTTTTAGGCCTGCCATTTCTTCTTTTCTCAGCCACTTGTCCAGTTTAATCAGTTCTTTTAGGGACACACTGCACACCATGGTGAGATATGAGTTTTCAGCTAACAACTCATTGGGAATCACTTTGATTTTGCAAGCAAAAATACTGTCTTATGCCTGTCAAACTGTGTTATCTTTAGCATTTTTCATGGATTTAACAAAAAAAATGGGAACAAATTATGTGCTTTGGTGACAAGGTGCTAGTAACAAAGTGGTTAATTTAAAATTAGTTCTTTGATAAGTTGTCTGTTATGTGTAGACACAACAATGGTTTATCCCTTGAGTTAGGAGCATTTTATGCTTGAATGATTCATTGATCAGTGTCAAGTAGCATAACAAACAAAAAAACATTCCTCTGAAAAGGGTCAGGTACAAGGAATGGTCTGAAAATGAGTGAAAAAGCAGATAATGGCCAAAGAAAAACTTTGGAAGACCTTCAGAAAGCCAGGAGAACTGTTGCTCAGGACAAGTTTAAATAACTACAAGAAAGTCTGGCTCCTGGAAGCAAAATGAAAAGAAATGAGGTGTGGCTCAAGACTTTTGCAAGCATGGTCCTTCAAATCCTGCAGTGAGCTTTGCAGTTATCTGCTTTAGATATCATGGCTTCAGGTTCACCTCACTCCCACTCTCTTTCTGTAGTCCTTTTTAATATATATTTAGCATACTTTGGGATCTTTGAAAACTTTGGAAAACCAGAGACCTGGAATGGGAGAGTCAAATCAGCGGGGATTCAGAAAGTGGGGTTCTGGTTCATGTAGACTTCAGATAGTTCCCGGAATTGCTTAGCGGGCAATTGGAATATGTTAATAGAGATATATGTTTATTGTTACATTTTGATGTAACAGAATAAATATTTTAAAATGAATTATTTTCTACCAGCTTTTCTTCATTGTGGTTTCAGTAATCCCATGATGACTCAGACTGAAAGTAATCTTAATGACAAATTTATTTTATGACTTTTAGATAGGACAGAAGGAGACTGAAAGGTGTTTATGAATGATGTCAGCTGACAGCCTAACGATTCAGTGCATTAGCACTGGGATAAGTGTGTTTCCTTAGGAATTACATTGCTCCCTTAATAGCTTAAACATGAAATATTCAAATTCATTGGGGTGGCCGTGGCTTAGGAGGCAGAGCAGGTCATCTACTAACTGGAAGGCTGGTGGTTCAATTCCTGGCTACCCCAGTCTGCATACCGAAGTTTCCTTGGGCAAGACACTGAACCCCAAGTTGCCCCTGATGCACTCATTGGAGTGTAAATGTTAGAAAAAAGTGCTTGTATGAGCTTTGAGTGCTCACATAGAGTAGAAAAGTATAAGTACCAGTCCATTTAACAAATAGACTTACACACTTTTTGTGTGACAGAGACAGAAATTTCTCTGTCCTTCATGTGGAGAAATCTGCTATTAAATCAGAACACATTAACAGGTTACAGGTTGCATTAAAACACATTACTGTGTATCATGTGTCACCAGGCATTAGTGGTTTTAATGCATATTTATATGTTTAACACATTTCTGTTTTTTCACATATAAACATGTGATTTATGTATGTTTTATCTTTTACCTTGCAATTAGTTACCACATTGAACTGATTATGTGAATCTCTAATAAACTGAGAAAAATGAAAAGCATGTCACACAGTTTGTTATCATTGTGTACAGTCTCTGCTGTTGTGTGCTGTGCTGCATGGGGATGCTCCACTCACTCAGAGATAAGTATACATGTACAGTTATCCCACTGACACCACAAGGAGAAAATGGTTGGCTTAATTTAGGAAGAATAATTTTAGATATGGATTAAAACAATAACAAAAAAAAAAAAATTAATCATATTCCGGCACCACTGAACTTTTTTTTTCTTACAAACATAGACCAGACCACTGGGAAGGTTAATGTTTGATTTATTAATAATAAAAAGCGGGTAAAGCTTGAAAAACGCAGGCAGATGAATCTCAGGGTCAGGGTGCTGTCTCACTGCAGAGAGTTTTCAGGCTGAATCCACCTGTGGTTCCTGAGCTGAGAGAAAGTTAGGAGAGATTTGGCAAGCCAGCCTGGTCTGGTCATTTCTGTCCTTACTCTAGTTTTTGAAAAGGCCAATCTATTTTGTGGAAAATGCTGGAAATAAAGTTATAAACAAGTTATAAACAAGGGGGAACACAACAAATGCATCAAGTAGCTCTGCTAGACCAGAGCTACCTGATGCACATCAGACCCCAGCAAAACAGTCTACAGGCCAATAAGAAAACAAATCTGACATGCCACACAGGCTCAAGAAGCTAACAAGAACTCACTCCTTTCGCTAAAAGTTTATATCACTCACATAAAAAAATAATAATTTCTAAATGGACTGGTACTTATATAGCACTTTTCTACTCAGTTTTGTGTACTCAAAGCGCTTTATACTACACACATACATTCATACAGCACTTTTTTATCTATACTTAAGTGCTTACTAACATTGACACACACACCGATGAATGCATCGGGAGCAATGTGGGGTTCAGTATCTTGCCCAAGGATACTTCGGCATACAGACTAGGGGAGCCAGGGATCGAACCACTGACCTTCTGTTTAGTAGACGACTCGCTCTACCTCCTGAGCCACAGCCGCCCCCTAGCAAGAGTTTACTAGTCAGTAGTGATGTGTTATCTTGAACATAACTTGCTCTGCTCTAAGGACCAGTGACCTGAAACCACTTACAGTCATGTGAAAAACTAAGTACACTCTTACTACTTCCATAGGAATTAAGAGGGTAAGTACCAGTCAGGTGCTGCTAATCCAATGCACTTGACAAACTGATCATCGGCAAATGTGAAGTGATCCTAAGGTGTGGTTAGGATCATTGTCCTGTTGCATGACCCAATTTCAGCCTAGCTTTAGCTATCAGATGGATGGCTTCACATTTGACTCTAGAATACTTTGGTATACAAAGGAGGTCATGGCCGACTCAGTGACTGAAGTTGCTCAGGTCCTGTGGCTGAAAAACAAGCCCAAATCATCACCCCTCCACCACTGTGCTTGACAGTTGGTATGAGGGCTTTGTGTATGCTATGTTTGGATTTTGCCAAATGTGCACTGTGCATCCCATGACCAAACATCTCCACTTTGGTCTTGCTCTGTCCAAAGGACATTGTTCCAGAAGTCTTGTGATTTTTTTGAGATGCAATTTTGCAAACGTAAGCCATGCTGCCATTTCTTTTTTTTTTATAGAGAAGAGGCTTTCTCCTGGCAGCCCTTCCAAACAAGCGATATTTGTTCAATCTTTGCACTGTCATGAACATTTGACATGCTAACTGAGACCTGCAGAGTCTGAGATGTAGCTCTTGGCTTTTTAAAAATTTCTCTGAGCATTGCATGGTCTGACCTTAGGGTGAATTTGCTGGGACATCCACTCCTGGGAAGATGGACAACTGCCGTCAATATTTTCCGCTTGTTTATCTTGTTAATGGTAATCTTTTGCTATGTAGAACGATGGACTTCCAGTTGTTTGGAAAAGGCCTTATAACCCTTCCCAGATTGAATCACTAACAATTGCTTCTCTGAGATCATTGATGATATCTTTCCTCTTTGGCATTGTGTTAACACACACCTGAATGCTCCAGAACTTCTGTTTTTATAGAGGTGTCACACTTGCTGATGATCAATCAAGTGCATTTGATTAGTAGCACCTGGCTGCTACTTACCCTCTTAATTCCTATAGAAGCAGTAAGGGTGTACTTAGCTTTTCACACACTGCACTCATTTGAGGTTGTATTTACCGAAGACCTGATAACAACCAGATTTTTATTATGGTTTTTATGATGATTATCATTTTATTATGTGCTGATATGTAAAACCTTATTACTGAAAGAGGGTGTACTTTTTTTTTTTACCATGACTATTCTATAGTAGGAAGTACCAAGCGGATTTGCCTTTTTAGGTAGCTATTTAAATCTTTTCAATTATTTTACTATGGTTGATTTAATAATAAGTTTAATAATAACTAATGATTATTAGTTATTATTAAACTCTGTCTCTCTCCCATAGTGTATCTTTTGTATTGTCTCCCTCTGCTCCCTTCTGCTTCCCCTCACCCCCAACCGGTCGCGGAAGATGGCTGCCCCTCCCTGAGCCTGGTTCTGCTGGAGGTTTCTTCCTGTTAAATGGGAGTTTTTCCTTCCCACTGTTGCCAAGTGCTTGCTCATAGGGGGTCATCTGACTGTTGGGGTTTTCTGTCTAATATTGTAGGGTCACTTTGTATTTACCCTAAAATACAAAGTGCCTTGAAGCGACTATTGTTGTGAATTGGCGCTATATAAATAAAATTGAATTGAATTGAAGTTGACTGTACATGAGTATTTTTAACTAATTTATGATTTCTTACTTATGTAGTAAATTTTAACTCAGTATATTTTTTATTAAAACCAGGTGGCCTACTGCTGTCAAGCAGCAACCTCCAGGGCTGAAAATTCAAACCAATGCTGAAGTGCCAAAAAATGCAGTTCCTCCTATGGCCACTTAAGGCTGGTTTTAAAAAGCCAAGTTTTTGCAGTGAACTTACCATGAATGGTCCAAAAAATGGTTTTGGTCTTCATAGCTAATTTCCTCTTTTATAACAACAGTACAGAGGATGTTTTTTTTTTATTTGTTTGTTTTTTAACCTAACTAGCTCATTTGGATTTAATTAATGCTTAAAGTTACAGTCTTTTTACTGACAGGTGTCCTGACATGGGCAGCTGTAGCCAGCAGCTGTAAACTATGCCTCACATCTACTAATCTGAGTCACTGAATTGAACCTGTTTGTGCTGATGGTGCATTTTGGAGCATTTTTAATAAAATTATCTAACAAGCAAACATAAGTGAGAGTTTTGGTGAAGTTCTACTATTTTAGTTAGTTTGCACTGATTACCAGGTATCCATGTGTTGCATCAGTACAGTCTGAATGCAGCTTGCTAACCAAGCTTGCAAGCCTTAGTAAGCTAACTTAGCACCGCACCCTCTAATCCAAATATGTTCACTAATGCTCCAAAAAAACAATGTAGTGGCAGCACCTTCAAAAGAAGAAACAAAAGATGATGTCACAATAGCTATGCCCATCTTTTATATAGTCTAGCCAGTAAATAAATATAGGTAGAGAAAAGGACATTCCCTCTGAAATTAAACAAATAGGTAAGTAAAGACAGTATGTTCTTAGTTATGTTTCATTGCTGTCATTTGTTAGCCAACATGTTTGTTCATGACATTTAAACATCTGTTTATTAGAAAGCAGATTGCCATGGTCAGTGCTTCACTTCCACAGTTTTGGATCTGTTTTCTGCTTTTGTCACAAGTTTTCCAACTAATTTTATAGAAAAGCTAAAGCAGGCATATTTTTTCTTTTTTTTTTTTCTAGTGGACTTTCACTGATTTGTTATTTTCTTTAAATTTTTTCTGTCATCACATAATTTTGTGTCATCATACAGACAAACACATAAATTAACCAATATATAAGTTTGTAGCATTCAATTACACTGGTTTAAAATACAAACATTCTGCCCTACACAGAGCACCAAGCAGTATCATGACAGTAAGCAGTATGTCCCAAGAGACAAGTTTTGTTGCAGTTACACTGGCAGTCCACATGTGGGTGGTACTGTCCCATCATATTGTCAGGTCCATCCAGTGAGTTATTGGCATATAAGAGGAATCCTGGAAGTTCAGTAAGTTCAGTTAAAGAGCCAATCAATAAATATACACCTCCTAGATTCAAAACTCTCATTGTTACATTTCAGTAATTAATAGCCAAAATACCCACATTAATGACACTAAATCATATCTCTTTATGGGAGTTCCCAATATGCTTCAACCATGATTATCAATATGAAATGTTTTGCCTTTTTGATTCAAATACAGTGGTGTGTGTGTGTTTTTTGCATATTTGTCACACTTAAATGTTTCAGATCACCAATAAAATTTAATATTAGTCAAAGATAACCTGAGTAAACACAAATGCAGTTTTTAAATAATATATTCATTATTAAGGGAAACAAAAAAATAAAAAATCCAAACCTACATGGCCCTGTGTGAAAAAGTAATTGCCCCCCTTGTTAAATCATGATTTAACTGGGATTAACCACATTTTTTAGAAAGCCGAGTTCAATTTTACCAGCCACACCCAGGTCTGATTACTGCCAGACCTGTTGAATCAAGAAATCACTTAAACAGAACCTGTCTGACAAAGTGAAGTAGGCTAAAAGATCTCAAAAAGCAACACATCATGCCACAATCTAAACAAACAGCTGAGAAACAAAGTCATTGACATCG